>OVBI01002445.1:0-20183 GCA_900406495.1 Sisymbrium altissimum | reverse complement strand
AGGTTGAGTGATCCTTCTGCCATGAGTGAGTGAGCCTCCTTAGCTAGCTCCGTAGCCCTAGAACGAGTGATCCTCCCTACTAGCTCTGGTTCTTCAGCTGCGGTGTCCTTAGCCAACTCCTTAGCCATCTCCTTAGCTCTGGAACGAGTGACTCTTCCTACTGTCTCTGGTTCAACCTCTGGCTCCTTAGCTGCTGTGTTGTCCATGATCATATCATCAGGAGAAAGATGTAACTATAATCATTCGGAAAGGACCTTGCAATCTTTATCATGATGAGAAAGCGCTGATTGCAGAGAGTAAGATGAGCAGGAACA
The DNA here is from genome assembly GCA_900406495.1 of Sisymbrium altissimum. Classification (NCBI taxonomy): domain Eukaryota; kingdom Viridiplantae; phylum Streptophyta; class Magnoliopsida; order Brassicales; family Brassicaceae; genus Sisymbrium; species Sisymbrium altissimum. The sequence goes on along the minus strand of OVBI01002445.1, from coordinate 19,869 downwards.
TGATGTTCATTGCTGTATGATCAAGCCGATTATTGTTTGAATGCGGAATAGTCGAAGTGGAGTTTTATCATGGGATTCTGATTGCATCAACTCCGTCACACTACAGGCAGTTAAAGAATTAAGGAAAAAATGTATCAACTCCATACAAACCGCGACTCCATACAAACCGTTTTATTCATCTGATATTAGTTATTGTTTTGTAATTTTAATTCTGTTTTTTTATCATTATATAAAACAACTAGAGAGTTTCCGCGCTTTGCGCGGATTATTATTTGTTTTTGAATTAAATTTTACATTTATTTGTTATCGTAGTTTTGTGTGCTAATGTTATTTTTATGTTGTAATCTTTTATGATGAAGTAGCATAATTTATATTTCGTTCTGATTGTTTGCATCATATTTGTATCTATTTCTAATTTTCTATCTCAAATATTTTTCGCATTTTTGTATAAAATAATTTACTTAATTTAACATTTTAATATAATTTATTTTACATTTAATCCATTTTCAATTAATTATGATTTTTGTTCATAATTTTAACATGTGTGATGTATAAATTGTTTTGATTAAATTCATATTTCCAGTCTTAAAAAAGATTACTCTTATTTTTAACCTTTTAGACATATCTTTAAAATGGAAATTTTTCATATCTTGTTCCGTTTCAACATATCCCGCTTCTCTCTCTTTTTCACTTTTTCTGTTTTTATTGTCTTTCTTATCTTTTTAATCTCGTACTAGACTCACGTTGTGTTACTCAAATAAAACTTTATTTATATTATTGGTTATTATTTATTTCTGCAAAATTATCCATTTATTTGTTATCGTAGTTTTGTGTATTAATGTTATTGCTATGTGGTAATCTTTTTTGTATAGTGGCATAATTTATATCCCTTGCTGATCACTTGCATCATATTTTGTATGGGTTTCCAATTTTATAACTCAAACATTTTCCATTTTTTTTCAGATTGAACAATTGTCTAATTTAACATATTAATATAATTTACTTTATATTTAAAATTTTCAATTAATTATGTTTCCAAAAAATTTATGAAATATTTTTGCTTTTTTATTTCATTCATTATTTAACATGTGTGATGTATAGAAAAAATTGCTTAAATTCACATTTCCAATCTTAAAAAGTATTACTCTTATTTTTCTCTTTTAGACATATTTTAAAATGAAAATTAATTTTCTTATCATGTTCCGTTCCAACCTATCATGCTGATGTGTCACAATTTTAGAATATGAATATATGAGGTGGCTGCATAAGAAGGGAGTACATATTACTTTATATATATATAGATTTTTCAGTTTTACTATCTCGTAGACATAATGTTCCTACACGATCAGTTGTCAAGCATTTGATATTCCTTCCAATTTATGCTTCCATTTTCTTCTTAAATGTCTTGAAGCTGTTAAATGCTTCAAAATTTTCTTTCGAAAAATAAACCTACACCTTTCTGCTGCAGTCTTTAAAGAAGGATATGACTATCTCTTGCCACTGACCGGTGGTGGTAGGGCTGATCAGACCACATATATCTGAGTGTATGAGGTCCAGAACTTCATTGAACTTCATACACTCTACGGTCTGATCAGTCCTACCACCACCACTCTGCGGTCTGATCAACCCCACCACCACCAGTGGCAAGAGATAGTCATATCCTTCATTGAAAACTTCAGTAGAAAGGCGTAGGCTTATTTTTCAAAGAAAAATTTGAAGCATTTGACCACTTCAACACATTCAAGAAGATGGAACAGAAATTGGAAGGAATATCGAATGCCTGATAACAGATTGTGTAGTAACATTATTTCTATGATATAGCAAAACTGAACAATTATTTTATATCATGATAAAAAAACATAATTAAAATTACAAAAAAATTACCAATATCAGATGAATAAAACAGTTTGTGTTGAATCAAGACATTTTTTTCTTAATTCTTTAATTCTCCGTAGTGTGACGGAGTTGACGCAATCATAATCCCAGGATAAAATCACATTTCGACTATTCCGCAACACTCAAAATAGAAAGTAGCGAACTTAGTATCTATGTTGCACGCTCTAACACAAAACAAGAAAAAAAAAAAAAACTAATAAGAAGGAGATTGTTGTTTTTGCTTTTTATAATGATATTTGTATATGTGTGTTAAAATGAGATGAATAAGGTTTGGTTTTATAGCCAACACCAACTCTTTCCACATATGGTAATGTACAAAGCAATAAAGAGAAGAGATTTGAAAATCAAAGTGAGTTAATATTTTATGTTACAAAATCAAAATTGAATTTGAACTAAATTACCACTTAACTCATGTCGAGATATAAATTTGTTGACTTTGTCAATAACAAATTTCAAAAGGAATTTATTTTAAAGAATAGCCTTTTGATCTGTTGACTCATTAACCAAATCCCAAAGCCCGAAACTTAAGTCCAGCTCAGGTATCTCCTTTCTATATGCAAAGCTTTAAGCTTTGTTTTCATTTCTCCACTTTCGACTTTCATTTCTCATTCAAACGAACTCCATTTTTGACATATGAATACACTATCTCATAATGCTCACAACAAAAAACTCAACGATTCCAAAATCCGATCATTTTGGTAAATAAATTGTCCGGAAAAGCCACAGGAATGTTGGTCAAAACCATTTATCCAAAAACAGTTTCAAAATTTTTTCACATGAATAGAAATGACTCTGGACACTGGAAGACTCGACAGACTTGACGTCCTTGACAAGACTTGAGAATACTCGACAAGATCCGACAAAAAGACTTTTGAGAGTACAAACAAAAAAATCAATTGTATGATAAGTTGGTACCATTTATCAGTCTTGAAAAAGTCATTGTTAACAGCTATTGGATTTACTCGAATAGCCTGGAACAAGTGATAAACATGATTATAACGATCCGATATCTGGGGCCCAAAAAGCCCAATCGAATTATGCAGAAAACCCTAGGGTTTTTTTGTCTCCTCTATTTAAAAGAGAGGCATCACCTAGAGATAGGATACAGGATTTTGTGCAGCAAAGCCCTGCTGGTTTGTCATCAGAATAGCCGTCGATCAGCCACCTCGAAGAAAAAGCTACTAGAGCCAATTATAAAGACATAGGAGACAGATCCGACCAGTTCTGGGAGAATATGAAATCGGATAAGTAAATCGAATCCAGTCGATCTGAAAATTAGTAGAGCTACTACCGTAATCGGTTAATCTTTGGGATTTATATACTAAAATTTATGTTTGTTTCTCCAAACATGTTCGAAGTAGTTCCGGAATTGACATCATCAGTCTGCCGCCAATTTCTGAGGCAATTTTCCGGAAAACCGTGAAAAACCACAGAACGATCTAACTATCGTTGGAAAGCTCCAGATGTCTACTTTCCAGAGCAATCAGTTTCGTTCATAGAGTAAGTATGAATAGAAATTTATAACCGTATTTTGGAAGTGTATTTGTGTACTGCTGATTTGCAACCAGTGTTTTGAGATGTGGGTTTTGGTTAGGCAAAAGTGGTCCGTTTGACCTGAATATTTGTAGGGAGCTTCTGTACTTGTAGATATAGAAATTTTTTGAAGGAAAATCGATCTGGAGCTTTGGAGCATAGGAAATTGTATTGTCAAAACTGTAGCAGCCAATCTGTCCAATAGAAGTCGTTCATCGTGGTTAATGCTAAGGCTAAGGTGAGGGTTATTTCACAAGAGCCATACTTTCGTCTGAAATTTATTAGATGGAATTGATTATTAAATGTGATCTATTTTCTTTGATCGAGTCTACGTAGTTTTGTTTGTAAATTAGAGATAGGAATATAGATGATTCAACCTAATTGATTGTGCAAGCTAAATGGTAAATATTTATTATATATTTTGTATGCATATGCATATATATAGATACTATATGAGCATGTTACACATTTTGCTGTGGGGGTACAGAGACGGACTTCATTTCATACTCACAAGGTAATTTGCCATTAACTTTGTTTAAAGGAGTATCATGTACTACCCCACTTATATCTCAAAGCAATGAACACAAATCATTAAAAGCAAATGCTTATCCTTTAAACTTTACATGTAGCACTGTCCATCATCCGAGGAACTGGTAGGACATAGTCTCACAGTGCGTTGCACAGATTTATCTTGACTTTGTTTTCCTATTGAACCTAAATCTTGGGATCTCCAGTTAGTTAGGTAAAGTTACCGCCAAACCTCTTCTTAAGTAATATGTTTAAATCCATTCTTTTGGATGATGTTACAATTTGACTTCATGACACATCTTTAATAAGTGAATCCTAGGTCGTTAACTGATAAGGTATAATCTATTACGATTACTCTATTTCATATCAATTGTTTAATACAGCCCATAAATTTGAAGTATATTCCACAATATTCTAGTTATTGATTTTTTAGTATTTACAAACTGAATTACTTATGTGGCAATGAAACAAATATTTGTTATGCACTCCCACACTTTCTGGTATTTGTACGAATGTACTTTACCTCCTCAAAGTTTATATACCCTTACAAATAACTTTATGTGGTAAGGAATACTTCTCCCACATTGTTGAGGTAATTTAAAATCATGAATCTTTGCATTTACAATTTTTTTTATATAGTTGGGATTGCTCTTGCTTCATAAGAAGAGATTTTCTTGTCAATTAGCATGTTAAACTTTAACCTTTGTATAGATTTATAATTCTCAGACCCTTAATCATTCATACCAAATGTTTATTGATTCAACCAAATAAGCAACTTTTTTATTGAAAGATGGAAAAATTGAAACATTTGCGACATATTGATAGATCCATGTGATCATATCATACATTTTTGGGTAAGACTGTCTTAACACACATTTTTATCAGTCCAACCTGAACAAACCCCTTTCCCGAGTAAACCCCACGTTCTTGAGTACAGGCTTATCAGAATCAATAGTTATAGCAAATCAGGCTTTGCTTAAAGCGAACCGAAAACCAGATTCTTCGGCATATCTGTCACATGCTTCACATTTTTTAGAGTTATCTCTTGTCCAGAAGTCAGCTGAACCTTCACATCACCACGACCTTCAATCTTAGATGAGTCGGTGTTACCCATTAACAGCCTCTCCTCACTCTTGCATTCCCGATATGTGCTAAACTAGTCGAATAATTCTTTGGTAACCTTATCAAAAAGGATCATTCATATCCATATTCCACAAAACCATCATTCATATTCCAATGCTAACTAATATTCCAAAAGGATCATTTTTCTTTCCTTGTTCTAAGAAACTAGTTGTATGTCATGAATAAGATAAGATTTATCATGAACTGTAACTATTTAACTTTCTTTTTCTAGTCAAAATCAATTTGGTCTACATGGTCGACAATGCAATTTTTATTATATTTATACTTAGTTTGAGTCATCCTATCTTGCGAAGGGGATAACTCTGCATTTGTAACTTGTTAAATCTAAACGGAGAAAGATATACAAAAGAACCAGTTGTGGTATTCTTCACTTTGGTTGCTTCGAATTGAGTTTGGGGAGAAAAATGTACATAATTCGATTCTAGAATGGAATTCGATTAAACTGAAAGAAAATTTGAATGAAGAGTAAAACACAACAAAAACACATACAAAAATATAAAGAAATTGTCTATTTATTTAAGAACTAGACTAAGGTTAGAGTTCCGTGTTGTCATAGGTTTAAGTAGAAGATATTCGTATTCTCATTAATAATATACATCATTATTACTATATTAGTGTAACATAGATAGCAAAGCGGGGATAGCTCAGTTGGGAGAGCGTCAGACTGAAGATCTAAGGTCGCGTGTTCGATCCATGCTCACCGCATTTTTATGATTTTAAATAATGTAAATGTACGCCTAAGAGAGAGCAACCAAATACTAAAAAGAGTGTTTGTGAGATGTGTGCACAGAGTTTTTGGTATCTTTCTCTTAAAGATTTTGTTGAACGGATTGGCTCATTCATCAACAACAGAACCTTAAAACAGCAAGAGAGAAACTACATCTGTTCTTGCTCTTTCATTTATTCATTATTAGGAATTTAGGATCTTAGTCACAGCGTAACAAAGGAATAAATGCAAAAATCATCTGAAAATAAATACTTATAAACTTTAATAATAACAACAACAACTGCACTAAGGCAATTTAGCTATGATATGTTAGAACACTGGTAACGTTTCTACCTATTCTTTAAGATATTAATCTTCTAAATTATGGATGCATAACTCAGACTCAATTCCAAACTACTTGTCTATATTTTGAGGTGGAATATAGTAAGAAGGCAGGCCAGTATAATAAAGGGGTGACCAGACAGATCAATATATGCGGTTTCATTGAAATCTTCCAAGAATTCAACGTAGTTAGAGCGCATGTCCGGAAAGGAAGTAGAAGGAACACAGAAAGGTTCAGACTTGGAGAGGAAGATGACGGGATCTCCAATGTCTTTAGTGTAAACCGCGTTTCCTTCTTCGTCTATCTTGAACACCATTAAACCTTTTGTTTTCATTTTTGCAATACCCTTAATGATCTTGGAGTTCTTCCTATAAAGCTTAACCAAGAAAGTTTCACCATCTAGTGACTCCACCAAGTACTCGCTTGTGCAGCACGAATTGAAAAGCTAGCGTGTGGCCTTCGGCAGCTTAGGGGGGTTTTGAAATTGAAGGGTCTGCAACTTGGGTTGATCTTTGGGTTTGCAGGTATAGGAGGATCTAGGAGATCCTAGATATTATTGTTAATATTGTATGACTATTGTATAGAATACTGAAAGATATTCATATCAATCTAGTTTAGGAAATCTACTTAGTATATAAGCATATGTAACCTTTTAGCATTATTCTCATGAGAGCCAATATACAATTCTTCTAATCTTATACTCTCATCAATCTTAATAGCAGGGATCCCATGAGCCGATGAGGTGGCCTCCAGATCCGGGAATACGAAACATCTTGTCTTTCTTGGAATACATGAGACCTGACGAGTAGAAACAGGTGTTTCCAATCTTGATGTTAGTCCACTCCGGTTTACTCTGAGCTGGTCTAAAACAGCTGAGCTGAGGTCCAAAGAACTTGACAGCCACAACACAGTCTTCATCATCCTAAAATATTTTGTAAACATTTTAGCTATTTATTTACACCTTATCAATGCATATGTGTGGTGTGGCACCTGTGTCATACCACCATGTTTTTGGATTATCTTCAATCGTATTGACTTGTGTGACCACATCGCACAAGTCATCTTCCGTCAAATTAGCCTGAGACTTCCCCTTGTCTTTGCTAAGACTAGCTTTGCTACTATAAACATTAGATTTGTAGCCCACTTTGCCACACTTGTGACAAGTTTCAGAGAACTTCGTAAGTTCCGCTGGCTTTTTAAAACTTGTGGTGGCTTTAGGAGGAATTTTTTCTTTCCCTTTTTTCTTATGCTTAGCCAAGTTTACATCATTTTTACGAATGAGAACAGCATCGGCGTCACAGTTTTGGGATTCAACCCGCAGCTTGACAATCAAATCCTCGAGGGAAATTTCCTTACGCTTATGTGTAAGATAGTTTTTGAAGTCCAACTAACTTGGAGGGAGCTTCTTAATGAAAGAGTTCAGTGAAAATTTCAAAAATCGACATCCCCTTAGCAGCTATCTCATGCGTAATCAATTGTAAGGCTTCCACTTATTCTGTGATGGATTCTGAATCCACCATTTTAAAGTTTAGAAATTTTGCCATAGTATATTTTTGGCAGCCAGCATCTTTAGACATATATTTCTTTCCTAATGCAACCCAAAGTTGTCTGGAGGTTTTCACCTCACTGTACACAGCATACATTGGGTCTATCAAGCGACTCAGAATCCAGCCTTTACATAGAAACTCCGAATGGTTTCACGATTCCACACTGGTCAAAACCATTGGATCCGTGTTTCCCGCTGGGACAATGGGAGCATCCTCTTTCAGATACTTGTCTAGGTTCAAATTAGTCAAAAAACAAATACATCTTTTGTTGCTAAGTTTTGAAAACATTCCCACCAAACTTTTCTGGCATCAGGTCTACGCTTACAGCGCCAGACACTGACGGGTTTGCATGTGGTAGACCACTCCCAAAAGTTTGGGGCGTCGACTTACTTGACCCATTTCCACCACAAAAACTACTTCCAACAGTTTTATTAATGATCGATACATCTTTATCTTGCCCATCGACCAAATACTGATTATTGTTAGTCATATTGAAATTGAATATGTTCATAGAAAACATAATGAATTAATATACTAACTTAAAAAATCAACACGTAGAAGATCAATATACATTATATAATATATTCAAATATGAATAAATTTCTATAAATGTTTAAAATAATTATTTGTGGAAATATACATAAATTCGGAAACTAATTGTTTAGTGAAACACAAAGACAAGCTTTAAAAGCAAATTATTGCACACATCCAATGCAAAATTAACCTTTAACAAGTTGTCCAATAATAATAAATTAGTAGGAGATGGATTTTTAATGATTTTTAAAATTTTCAAATTATATTGTTATTGGTTTATGAATTTTAACATTCTTACTAAAATCTAATGTTATTATTTTGATGATTTTTTAATTCCACACAAAATCCCTTGTTATTCTAAAAGTTTGGTTTTTAAATATTTTATGATTCTATTAAAATCTAGTGTTATTAGAAATTAGATTTTAAACAATTTAAGTCATTAAACAAGACTTTGAGAATATTGTATATATCCTTCAGATTTTTAGAATTATTATTATAAATGTTATGAATATTATGTGGATATCCACTATGGAGATTCTAGATCTACTTAGATTTACTTTTATATTTATCTTTACTTATTATCTGTACTTTCCTTTTCTGTTTAGGAAAATAAATTTCTTTTTCTCTTATGTATTCATCCCTATAATGATTCATTACTTACAGAATAATATACACCAATTCCTTCTATCTCTTTTCTCTCTATTTACAACACGTTATCAGTACGAAACCGTAGCCACTGAGATAAAACACAAAACCCTAGCCGTCGAGCAAAAGAAAAAAAAAACTAATGAAACCCTAACTGATAGGCGGCTCCAATCTCTCCGTCTTCTGGATCGTATCATTCCGATCACTCCATGACTCTGTCTCTAAACACTTGAGATAATTAACACTATCTTTAATTTATTTATTATGATTTACGGTGATACTATTTTGCCTGTCGCAAGTTGCCTCATTTGCTAATTTATTATTTATTCTTGCCTCCTTTGCTAATTTATTATTTATTCTCATAGATATGTACGTACACAAGTTAACATGCATGAATATACTATAATTTGATCTCTTCCTTGTTCTGTAATTTAATTGATTGGTCCGTTAAATTAACTCAAGTTGGTTTAGTATAGTTTGAAAATAATTGGTTTGTTAAAGATTTTTTTTAATGATTTATAACAGTTCGATTTATGCAAAATTTGGTTTGCATGTTGATTTATGTAGAATTTGGTTTTGCATGTTGATAATTAAATATTTATTACTTAAACTGTTTATCAGAACATAATTTATGAGTTATAGTTTACTTTTCCATATTTAGACCTTAAACTAATTTAATATTGTAGATTTATTTTGAAATTAAATATTGTCTACTAACATAATAGTCATGTTTTCATGAGTAAACTTTTTGAATAAATCAGGATTATATATATTCTTTATAGAAGAAAAAATTTTGGATGTTTCTAAAAGACTGAAAACCTAAGTGGTTTCCAACACCATCTCCAATCTCCACTCCAATTCCCATTGTCGAGATAAGTATTTTTATTTGTTATACTTTATATCAATACATGGTTAATTGAAATTTGATAAGATAAAATAATTTGCATAAAAATTGGCACATGTGATTTAATATTTGTTTGGAAAATTGATTAAGAAACTAGTGAATATAAAGTTATTATAATAAAAATTTATCTGTAAGAGTATAAATTAGTTTTTATTTTATTAAAAGAATGCTTTTGAAATATGTTATTTTATATAATATTATATGATATGCATTCATTATTATATTTTATTACCTCTATTTTTATGAGAGTCTCAAATTCAAATACTTGACCAAAACATCCACAAGTTTGAGCAATCTGAAAATATGAATGATCACTAGAATGTTACATTACCAAAAACTCATTATGATTCTTTGAATCTAAGAATCACAAGACTTCAAGTCTCTAAATAACTTTTAGAGCTATATATATTGAGATTACAAGTTGAAATTTTGTGGAAAGAAAGTCAATGATCCAGAGATGTTAAAAAAGACATATTACTATCCTCCATATAAATAATGTTGTCATATAGACACATTAAGAGAATTTTTAAAATTACTATGTACTTTATATATTGTCTCATTGAGACTAAGCAAAATAATGAGTTGATGAAAGTTATAAACCATGTTTTGTTGGTTATGTTCTATTTCCTAAAGTAAGTGTGATATTATATGCTAAGAAATAAAAATACCACACCAATAACATTGGTTGAAAAAGCTATAGAAGTGGTTCCAGATATGAATGTGGATATGAATATGGTTAAGGTCAAATTTGAGACCAATGAAATTCTTTTAAGAACTTAAATTATTACCAAAAGTGAGAAAATAAAGATGGTAATAAAGATAAGAGGTATTTCTATTATCTAAACTAAAGATGAAAGAATTGTGTAAGTATAATCCAAGCTAATGAAAAGCCTATTGAATGCCTAAGAAGAGCACATATATATGAATGCTCTAGAAGAGCCTTGTTCTATGAGAATGAAATTGCAATACTTTATGCATTTATTTAGTCTCAAAAGGATTTAAGATGGAATACATGTCCCTAGTAGGACAGGAAATCGGATTCAATGCGAGATTGACAAAACTTACAGAGTTATCATCTCGAGGGGGAGAATTAAAGAATCCCATATTTTATATAAGTAAACATCCAAAAGATTTTGTTCACAAGATTGATGAATCCTTTATGATAATTCCATGAGATTTTAAGAAAAATCATATTGTGACAATAACCAAAGAGAATGCTAAATACATTTCAAATGTATAATATTTCTCAAGACAGTAGTTTCTTGGAGAAATTAATTTGCATTATCTACTGAATTTGTACTACACAAAGTTAATAGAATGGAGATAAAAGATTTTGGTAAACCAGAAGTTTACGAAATATATTATTGTTTGGCATAAATCGGTTAGACCATTACGGTTCAATAAAGATGTAAAAAAAAAGAAGATTCTTTCGAATAAGTTTTCACATGCTGTTTGCTCACAAGAGAAATAAAGAATAAGGCTTTTCACCAGCCAAAATAGATTTGAAATCTATTAATTTCCTGCAGTGGGTATAAGGAGATGTTGGTGGACTGATCACCCACCATGCATCTTAATAATTCTGAAGAGTTTATGAGATTTTTCCTATAAGTGTACATCTAAAGAACTTGTTAAGACACAAAATGAAGCACATTGATTTGCATCAAGCCAAAGAGTAATAAATAGTTCTCCCATCATTGGTTTTGGGTCAGAAACTAAATATTTCCCATATAAGAATTTTGGATGTAAAATATACATTTCAGTTGCTCCACCACAGAGCTTTAAGATGAATCCTTAAAAGAGAATGGGAATATATGTTGGATATAAATCTCCATTGATATCGAATAATCTAGAGCCATCTGTAGAGGATCTAAGTAAGGCTTGATTTGTATACTGGAATTTGAATGACTCATTTTTTCCAACATAAGGGGGAGAAAAATAAACAGGTGGAAAAGAAAATGAGTTGAGATATCATTGATCCTCGGACTAAAGAATGAGAATTGAAAGTCCAAAAGATAATTCATTTATAAAGTTTAGTAAATCAGTTGCCAGATATATTTACTAACTCAAATAAAGTGACAAAGTCACATATACCAGCTGTAAATGCTCCAATAAGAATTGATGTCACAGAATGACAATATCAAACTGCAAATGAGTATTGGCTCCAAGTTCTCGAAAAATAAAAGGAGCAGATGTTAGAAATGGTCAAAACCGAGATAATAAAGATTTTATGGATGATCTCTAAGAAGAGATATTAAACATGACAAAGAAAGAAAATCAGGCCTGAGACAAGAAAGAAATCTCAATAAGTTATGTCATGTGTGAAATAAAGTGGAACCACAAAAAGCAAATCGACGTCGATAATATATTTACATGCAATATAATAGTTGATATGATATATGAGAAAGAGGATCATTAAAGAAAGTCTATTGAAAAGTGTACACAAGAAAATGATTGGCCAAATTGGAAAGAAGTAATAGACACATGAATGAAAATCTCTAAGAGAGAGATAAGTTTTGGAACATTAGTCTATACGACTAAAGGTGATAAACCAGTGGGATTTGAATGAGCCTTTGTGCTAAAGTAGTATGAATATGAAATTGGTTATAAAGAGTCATAGTCTCATGTGGTGGATGCAACTACTTTCAAGTTTCTTAATAATCTGGCAATAATAAAAAGACTTGACTTATATAACCCACTGAGTAATAATATTTATATGAAACTCCATTCTATATCCTTGAAGGATTGATGATATTGAATATATGTTCCCGGGAACTCAAGGTACTTGATCTGATTGAAATAAATTTGTTTTATGGAGTATAATCAAAAAGTGGATATCATAAGATGATTCAATATACTCATGTGCATTTATCATCATGGATAGAATCCTTAATCATCATTGAAACTCTTGAAGAGTTATCACAAGTATTTTGGTGAAAGTAATATGTGATCATGGGTTGGAATATAATCAAAACTCTTGTAGAGTTATTGAAAGTCATATTTTGGAAAAAAGATCCTTACAGGATATTATATAGAAAATGCTCACATATTTTGGTTTTTGTAATATCATATTTGAAATGATATTTGAGCAAGTTACTGATCTTTCATAATTGAAAAATGTGATTTTGTATGACAAGAAAGAAAATCAGAATAGTAACTTTTATAAGAAGACCATCAATAATTCGTATGTACAAGTATGTACAATAAGAAATGTTAGAAGACGATATGTAAAGAGATCTGGTCCAAAATCCGAATAGACCAAAAAAAATTATCGTCTATGTCAAAAGAGTGTTATGGATCAGAAGTCCAATAATCCTACATATTATATAGAAATTAAACGAATATTCACAAAAATTATGCTCAAAATATTATATATATGAAAGAAATGTATATCATGAAGATGTTGCCTCCAGGGGAAGAAATATAATGATGTGTGTGGTTGTACTCTTTTTCCTTTACATGGTTTTTATGCTATAGGGTTTTTCCATGCTAAGGTTTTAATGAGGCAGTAAAGAACACACAAAAGATAAACACACAAAAGATACACTCAACAAAGAGAATGTCATAATAAGAATGAAAGTCTATAACTTCTCCATAGTCTTCCCCATATATTCATGATATCAGAGAATTAAAGAGAATGATTAAGAATATGTCATCAGCAAGATCCATGCATTACAGAAAAATGGCGATGCAAATTCTGCAAATTCATTTAAATGAAGATTTGGCGGACATGTTCACCAATGCGTTATTTTCGAGGAGTCATCTCATTGGATTGCATCATCTTAAAGATATCGAGTAATGTTCTTATGAGGGGAGTAATGCGTGCTGCATTCTTTTTCCCTTAACTCTGGTTTTTCTCATTGAGTTTTCCTAATAAAGTTTTTAATGAGGCAGCATCTTAAGTGCATTATAAACCATTTTTCATAATGGACATCCAAGGGGGAGTGTTATGAATAATAGAAAATATTATGTGGATATCCATTATAGAGATTCTAAATCTACTTAGATTTATTTTTATATTTATCTTTACTTATTCTCTGTACTTTCATTTTCTATTTAGGAAAATGAATTTCTTTTTCTCTTATGTATTCACCCCTATATAAGGGATTCATTACTTACAGAATAATATACACTAATTTCTTCTATCTCTTTTCTCTCTATTTACAACAAAAATTACTTATATAAATTTTCTAAATATACATAACTCTCTACAACTCTTTCCAAATTTAACAATTCTCTCAATTTTTTAAATCGACAAAGTTTTTACAAATCCAGAGATTCACGACAAATTATTGATCCTTCACTAAGATCCCCTTAGAGAGTTTGAAATTATTGAACTATTCTACATAATCAAATCTAGAGATTCATGATAAATATGCTTAATAATCAAATGTGAATGTAGAACCTCCTTTAGTTCAGTGGTTTGATTAAAGGTTCATTAATTCTTCAATTTTCAGAGAGCGTGATTTATTATATAGATTAAATACGGTAAATTTGTAAGAAATCTTCTCGATACGCGTAGATATAATTGTAAGTTCTAAGATTTGTCAATATAATATCTTATAATCTGCAATAACCGTTGCCTGCCATTGATTGAATTGCACCAAACTCAAAACATCTGTTTTTTTTTTCAGAATTAATCAAATTCAAATGGAAAGGAATAAACTGTTCCACAAAATTATGCGAAATTTATGTCAAAAGACTTGCTGATAAATCAAATCGTAGCTAATAAACCGTTTTACATAAACTGATACACTAAACAAATCAAGCCTGCACCGCAACACGTTTCTTAACCATTTTGAAATGAAATATGAATAAACTATTCTGAAAAATCATGCGACAGTCTCATCTAAAATTGCTTAACAGTTATACCAAATATGAACACTTAACCGTGTAAACCAAGTCAAAGCATTTAACACCTTTTCTTTGATTATTTTATGAGCTGGCGACTAAAACGCATGCATGCAATTTATAGAGAGATATTTTAACGAGTCTAAGATAATTTAATTTCAACAATTGATAACACTTCTAAAAATTACCAATTCACGAAAATAATTCACGCAAATTCTAGAGGAATTTAAACCAAAAAAATTAGCAAATGACAGTAGTTAAGTGATTAAAAAAAAAAAACTCAAAATCGTCAGACAAGATAAATAAATCCAGAAATAATATCCAAATAACCCTGCAACAAACTTGTAAGTAACGCAATAATAAACGATCAAAGCCACAATCACCGGGAAAATCTGCTCTTATCGAAAACCTCAACAAATGATCAGTTATTTTTGTTAATATAATAACGAAAAAATAAAAAAGTTAAGACTATAGGAACATTATTTTTATGTTATTCCAAAACTGAGTTTAATACAATGATAAAAAAACAGAATTAAAATTATAAAATAATCACCAATATCAGATGAATAAATGGTTTGTGTAAAATTAAAACACTTTTTATTTTATTTTTTTAATTATTCGTAATGTGATGGAATTGACGCAATTAAAAACCTAAGATAAAATCACATTTCAACTATTACGGCAACATTTAAAATAGAAATTAACAAACTTAATATCTATGTTGCAGTCCCACACATACAACGGAAACAAAAATAATATTAAACTAAAAAATTATTAGTTTACTATTATTAAATAATATTAAATTCATTTTTAGTTTTTATTCTGTATTTGGACGAACATCATTATAAAAAATGAACCATCACAATACCTAAAGCACTCAAACAGCAACCAATGTCCTACTGACGGATCCTGTGACCATCAGCACCCTCTCCCGTAGGACAACATGGAATAAATGTCCAATGGCACCCCCGAAAGACGATTTATCGATCTATGAAAGTACCGAACAACAGATCGACTTAGCTGCTGGTATCGCTTCTCACACAATCATGGCAAGTCGTAAATATAGAACTCTTGGCTGTATTCCACAGTACAGAACTCCTGCATGCGCTGATACCGAACTCATGCCGGTACCCCCATAACTCTTTAACGTCTAAAATGCTCGACTATATATANTATATATATAATATATATATATATATATATATATATATATATATATATATATATACATAATATATAACAAACAATTATCAGTCTTAACAAATAAGTTTACCTAGACTCGATCACAAAAACATATCACATTTAGTCATACAATCCATTTAAGGCATTCTAGACGAAAGTATAGATCTTTATTGCGGAATAACCCTCACCTTAGCCAAACGGATTATAACTAGTGCTTCTGAACTCCGGTTGCTAAAACGGATGCTAAATCTGAAATCAGCGCAGAAAATCGAGTGAGAACAGCTTTCGAACGGTGAAAACGGATATCAGGTCAAAAAGTCTAAGTCAACAGTGTAAGTCTAAGTCAATGGTCAAACCGGTCAACCCAGTCCAAACAGACCTAACCTGGACCGGATTCAGACCCCAAAACCCAGACCAACTAACATAAACTGATATAGACTAAAAAAAACCCGAGAAAATATAGATACTAACCAATTTTGACAAAAATGAAAAGAGGAGAGAACGATAAACTTATTAAAGGACTCCCAGAAATTTACTGGAAACTCACCTGAAAGCTTGCCGGAAACTTGCCAGAACTCGCGAGAAAATTTCTTTAAAAAAATTCACCAGTGGTTGGTTGTCGGATAATTCAATAACAACTGATCACTGGGTAAAGCACTGCTTTGTCTTGGTGGAGAGAAAGAGAAGGGGTGGGCTCTTTATATAGAGAAAGAATATAGAGGTGAAAACTATAGATTTCCAATATGGAACTTTTTTAGAAGAGAATGTCTTAGGCTTTTTATTTTATCTGAGCTTAAATTGATCCAAAGCAATAGGTTGGATTAGAGATTTTAGGTCGTTATAATTCTCTCCCATTTATGAGGAATTCGTCCCCGAATTCAAGTCATGATCCGTCTGCTAATCTGCTCTTGAAAACTCTATAAATAATCAATCCTCATCTGAGCCTTGGGCTTCTAGATCTCTCCTCATGGATTTTTTCACTCTTCCGACGAACTCCGAACATCAAAATCGTTTTCCCCATGAACTTTTTTTTTTTTTGGCTCTCGGCTAGTGGTTGGTTCGGAGTAGACAACTTCCTACAGAGGTCACTCGGTGGCTGCTGAAAAATATGCTTTGACTCTCTAACAATTTTTCTCCATGTGACTTAAGATTATTGCAAACTCTCATGCTCGTCTGATATCCTGTAAAATGATCAATCCCTCAGCTCCCAAAATATCCACTCTCGCTCTCCGACAATCTAACTCTACGCAATGTGATGATAAGAAACCCATCCTTAAAATCATATTATGGTGGTCATCTCATCAGTGTTAAGTTTATGATTAAATCAATTCCGATTATGACTTGTACATCTCAATAAATGCATGACGTTCCCCCGCTTTTCCAAACCGACTGTCTAAATCTGATTACTCTTTATTCGAACATACTCTAAGAATATAAATACTCGACTAGACCTAAGCTTATGAAGCTATACTTAGTTCCAATACAAAATACAGCATAAGCTGCCCCACCCCCAGCGACAGCCGATCAACAAAAGTACGTAATGATGGTTTCCACAAAAACAACATACTCAAACATAAGAATTCCGATCAACAACCTCAAAATAATAATCTCAGCTCTCTCGTGGTCTCCAACAACTAATACTTGCGGTAGTAGTTTGTCACTTGGGTGGTGGTGGAAATAACTCCAAAACTCTCTGCAGAAAATCCTCAAAAATGTTAACCTACTGACAAAAACTGAAACAACTCCTCGGTCAAACTGCTGGTGATGCTAGCACTGGAACCTGACTTACAAACGGTGCATCCAATACCTTACACTGACAGTACTTGTGATACGACAAACTGTTTGCATAAAAAAATGATGTTAGCACTGTCCCAAAAGGATGACGGTGACAATGAAAACAATATGGCGGTACTCCTGACAGATCTGACACGCTCCTGTGTCTTGGATAAATTTTCTTAAGCTTTAGCTGAATCACTTTCTGTTTCTCCGAAATTACTGCCTTCTGAACAAAAGCTTTTTCAACCAAAATAATAAGGCTGGTGTAGACTCGCACAACACATCAGTTAAAATATCCACTCGCATACTATTCAAGAACCTCCTTATCAAGTCCATCTTGGCTAATGGAACCTCCACCAAATCTGTGCAGGGGACTATCTCATGATTGTACTCTCTGACGAACATAATGC
Source organism: Sisymbrium altissimum (assembly GCA_900406495.1). Lineage (NCBI taxonomy): Eukaryota > Viridiplantae > Streptophyta > Magnoliopsida > Brassicales > Brassicaceae > Sisymbrium > Sisymbrium altissimum. The sequence continues at coordinate 1,874 of OVBI01002445.1, read as the reverse complement.
ATTAAAAAAGGTGGTCAAAGACATTTGTATTAGTATGCTTGACATCCCGTGAAAAGAATTTCTTGGTGAACTCCCTCTAAAAATCTTCATATGTCAACTCTTAATGGCCGTGAATACTCTCGACAACTCATTCCTACCAGTGAAGAGAATCATCACTCAACCAGAATTTTCCTGGACACGTCATACGATATAAGTTGCGGTCCAACAACCTTTTCTAAATGTCTGCAGTGTCAGCATCCACAATCTACTGAACTAATCCAAACTAATTCTCCACATTTGCTTCATCAAATCACAATATGTGGGTTCAACTCTTTGTTGAGTAGGTGGTGACGGTGGTGGTGGTGACGGCGGTGGTGGTGATGATGGCGGTTAAGAAGCTGGCTGTATGGCGCTGTCTTCTAACCGATGGAATGGATGATCGGGATGCGGTACAGAACTATCGGGATGCGGGTGAGTGCTATCGAGAAGCGGTACGGTAGTCTCGAAACATGGGGCGATAATATCGGGACACAGGGTGATGGTATCGGGACGCGGTACGGAAGGCTCGGAATGCGGGTTGATGGTATCGGGACGTGGACCGGGTATCGGAACACGGCACAATGACTCGGGATGCGGTATGATGTTCTCTGGGACGCGGCTCGATGGATTCGGGACACGGATGGGGACGTGTCTTGATGATTTGTGATAAATGGTTTTCGATGCCACTTTCTGATGAGCTATAAATGATCGGTTATCACACAGGGGGATCGATAGTCGCCACAAATTTGATGGAAGAGAGTTTGATCAGACTTGATAAACTTTAGGCAAAACCCGGTTTTGACCTAAGCAACTAAGAGGAAATGCTCTTAAGAGAATACTCGAATTTTATTGATCAAAAGTTGTGAATGATACACGACTTTGAGGGGACTTTTTAAACAGTATGTACAGGTTTGCCCTTCGAGGGAACTTGAAGTAAAGTACAACGGTCATAAAAATTTAATGGCATAACATGTTGCCGAAAATAAAATAAAAGAAACTAAACACAAAACCACAAAAGGGAAACTCGTTAGTCCGGGATAATACGAATTATAAATACTTACCTTAAATGGTTGTTTGGCAGTAATGACTTGAATGTGAACTAAGCTTTGTCTCCGTGCATCCTCAGTTTCTCGCGGGCTGGATGCTGAAAACGGACAAGTTTGCTGAGCCATTCTTTATGGTCAGTTCTTCTTGGCTTGGCCTGGCTCGGAGGGAAATGGCTGTGGGCTGTGGTCCATGATCTAAGTTGATGTCCAAGTCCGCAAATTTCCCAATGAGTCCATGAACCTCCATCTGGCGTAGAAGTCCTTCAGCGGCCCGGTTGAAGTCTTTGGTCATGGTCCGTTGCCCTGATCTTGTCCGTGGTCGATGGTTTATGGTCGATATGCTCGGAGCCTTCCATACTGTCCCGGTTGGGTCCGATTGGTTCGGTTGACGTGGGATTTCATCATCCTCTCCCCCTTGTGAAGGTTCTGACCTCAGAACAGTATATCTTGCATCATAAGGGAGTAAGTCAGACACATTGAACATTGATGAAACATCATACTCATCTTGGAGGGCTAGCTGGTAGGCGTTCTCATTGATCTTTTTGATGACTTTGAAGGGTTCCGCGCCTCGGGAAGCTAGTTTGGACTTTCTTTCTTTTTCAAACCGGTCCTTGCGCAGGTGTAGCCAAACCCAATCTCCTGGTTCGAAATGGACCTCCTTGCGGTTCTTGTCTGCTCTGGCCTTAGTTTTCTCGTTCCTTAGTTCGATTTGCTCGCGTACTTTGGCGTAGGTCTTCTTCACAAATTAGCTTTGGACACACCATCTTGATTCACCTGCTCTTGCGGGGGGGGGGGGGGGGGGGGGGGGGG
>OVBI01002444.1:0-20196 GCA_900406495.1 Sisymbrium altissimum | reverse complement strand
GAGCTGGATGACACTTTCCGAGAGTTTCGAGCTGAAAAGGATATGTGTTCAATGATCGAGGTATATCTTCCAGACCACAAGGCTTTTGACCATGAAACCACTTGGAAAATGTTCTCAACTCAATTATAAAGCTCCTAAGCTCCTAGAAGAAGAATCAGATCAAACGGAGTTCATACGAGAAAGTTATGCCATCCACAAGTCGGGAGTTTCAGTCCAGCTCGGTAGGGAAGCTTGGAGCAGTTAGCTCGGTGTTTCCTGCACCAATCCTACCGAGCTGGACGACACATGCCAGTCAGCTCGGTAAAATCCACCCTTCTGGATACCGAGCTTGTCGACACCCATCAACATACTGAGCTGGACGCATTCCACGACTTATCGGAAGAACTCCTCTCATCCTGTATACCGAGCTGGACGACATCATGGACTTGGAAGCAAGCCAGCTCAGTGTGTCCTGCACCAAGGATACCGAGCTGGACGGTCAGCATCCTGCCTGCTGTCCAGCTCGGTAGGAAATGCTGACCGAGCTGGCTGACACTTTTTGTTTCGTCTCATTTCGCTTCGTTCTTCGTCTTCAGGGTCTTTTCGTAAACATACCGATGTTTTCGTAAGTTTTCTTGAAACATCGTGATGTTTCGTCTATCGAATTGGGCCGAGCTGGAAGGATGGACCGACTAGGGCTGAAACTGACTTACGGAAGGTTCTAGAAGTTTCCTCGAAGATTTATGGAAAAGTCATCGGGAAAAGGAAAGGACCTTTGTCCCACATCGAAACTTAGCCTGTTTAAGACTTATGTTGTCTTAGTATAAATAAGGATCGATCCCTACCTCTTGTAACATATTCAAAAACGTTTACACATTCGATACATTCGTAATACACTATTCATTCAAGATTTGGCAATAAAATCGTATTCTCATCTTTCCTTTTTTCTTATTCTTCACTTTTGCAGAAATTTACCAAAATCTTTCAAGAGGTTTCTTATTCCAGAACTTTTGGGACCTAGTTATTAAATTTACTTTCCGAAAATACATTGTGTGAAATCTCCTTCCCACAACTTCTGCTGCTGCGATGCCTATCTGCTCTTCACGAACATGCTTCAACCTTTCCCCTGCAGCAGCATCAATATCTGCCTGCTCCTGCGGAACTTGAATCTGAGGGATCAGGAGCTTCAATATGAGGTTGCAATGCAGGGGGACGATCCTGGAAATGAGTTTCCTAGTAAATTAGTTTGCAAATACTTCATATATATATGAATGTGAGATTCATGAGCGGTTTGGTTTCTTTATAAACATTATACCTGTGCTACAGCTTCAGGTGTTGGTGGTACCGTGAATATCCTGTGTTTGGATGTGAAGTTGAATGTGCTGACGCGGATCTGGAACAGATAGCTTTCCCAAAGATAGTTTCTAAACAGTCAAGGAGTTGCCCTTCTCCGCTATCATCCTGTAATTAATGAGTAAGCTGTTAGTTAAGTGCCTAACTGAATATTATAGGAGGGAATATGGGAAATTTAAGATATCAAGAGTGAGTGTTGCGGCAGTCTTTGAACATGATAAGCTGCTTTTATATATAATTTTAACACAGATCAACATAAGAAACGTGTGTCAGATACGAAACAATAAGGAGACGAACAACCAAACGTGCTGTTGATGTTGGGTTGTTGAGGCTCGGGCCTTGTAAGAACTGAATCTGGCCAACCACATATGCGAATAAAGAATAAAATGCATATTAGATTGCTTAGTCTACAAAAGATGCATAATATATCTCATATAGAATTTAGATGGCACAAAACATTTACGTAAAAAATACAAAGCTAATGTATATATAGATTGGGCATAGTAAAGACCTAAAGGGGTATGTTGTAACTGCAGTAATTTCATTCTTTTATGCACAAACGTTCTTCACATTCACATAACAACATACCCCTTTAGAAATACAATGTTTATTCATTTATTTATTTTAGAAGAAGGACGAAGAGTATTGTGCTGTTAACTTAATCGTTAAGTTTACTCTAACACTACCAATTACAACAGAATTCAACCTAAACACAGCTGATTACTTTTATTTTCTTATAAATCATTTTTCTCTATTTTATAGGATATTAGGTGAATATCCGTGCTACAAGAGAGTTTTTTGTTGGGTCAATTTGTTATATAGCCATATTATGCCAAAAATTATACCAGATAACCATATAATAAATGCGTTAAAGAAATAACATTTGTTCACAAAAACGGACGATTTTGTCCTTCTATGTGCGTGGAGGTGATTTTCATTTGATATATAAAGCTGACACAAGCCTAACTAAAAACTAGGGTTATTTATAGTTTTTCTTATTATAGTTCTTATAATCTTTTAATATACCAAATTTATAACCAAACAACACCATTAAATGTAAAATAGACAAAAATGTAAAAAATATAAATAAACAACTATTAGAGTAAATATTGATGCAATTCCAATCAACTGATTCAAGTTTCTCTTATAACTTCTCTGCAATGGCAAAGAAAAACAAGAATAAACAAGTTCATGAATAAAATCGAATTGATTGGAAAATTGTATAGAAATGATAAATTTGAACCTTTGATAATACCATCAACGATTAGACAATACCTATGAAACATGAACCAGAGATTTTGGCTCAAAATTGCAGAAATTTCAATCTCAATTTCAAACCTAAATTTCATTGATCACATTTACCCTATAGAATAGTAAATAAGCATGAAGAAATCAGTTTACATTTATATACTATAATATATACGATACCTTTTAGCTGGAGAAAATAGAAGAGAACGGCGGTGGAGCGGATTGGAAGAAATAGAACAGAATGGCGAATGAGAGAAACTCGAAGAGACTGATTGAGTGGTATGGAGGAAATCGAAGAGAACAGCAGATGAGAGAAAATAGAAGAGAATGGCGGAGGAGAGGAAATCAAATAGAACGGCGGAGGAGCGGGTCGGAGAAAATTGAAAAGAATGGTAGAGAAGCGGGTCGAAAGAAATAGAAGAGAACAGCAGAGGAGAGGAAATCGAAGAGACTGGTTGAGTAGGACGTATGAAATCGAAGAGATAAGTTTTAGACTTTGACTACTCTGTCGCCGATCAAAAAAATTAAAGAGAAAGAGCGAAAGATGCTTCAGTGATCGAGAGAGAGAGGAGAGGAGAGGAGAGGAGAGGGAGGAGAGGAGAGGAGAGGGAGGAGAGGAGAGAGACGGAGGAGAGAGACGGAGAGAGAGAGAGGAGAGGAGAGAGAGAAGATAAATGAGAAAGTAAATTTTGTTCATATAATTACTTTTAGTCATATTGCATAACGTAAGGATATTTTCGGTATTATCACACTTAATATAAAAGATATCGTAGCTTAAACATGTAATGGTCATAGGCCCAATTATATTTTTTTTGGCGTTAGTTTTCCTAACTTCTCTTTTTTTATATAATCTTTTTTTCTAATTTTGTATTATTTTATATTTTTATAATATTAATTTATATTTTATATTTTTTCTGTCAATTTTTTTTTTAAATATAGTTATAAAAAAAAAATTTTGGTAGTATTTCAAATTTTTCTTGAGAGAATCTAATGTTTTTTGAAAACAGTAGTACTAAGTTAAAAGTAGGAATGCTTAAAATAACAAGAGACGTTTAGGAAATAAGTCACTTTTGAAAATTTATAACCAAATAAGTCACTTTATGTGCATAGGTAACTTTAGAGGTGGTTAAAGTCCACATTACCCTTTTTTTAACATTGTCTAGTTAAAAAATTTTAGAAATCTGTTCTAATTTGTACCGTTTAGTTTAAGACCAATTTGTTTTGTTTCTTTTTTGAAGAACTGTTTTTTTTTAAAGCTAAAACCTGAAGGTTGAAGGTGGATGAGACAAAACTCCAGCTACTTATTTTGGCAAAACTATGTGTTCTCTTTCTTTTACGATGGTTCTTATTATATGGAATGTATAAATTTGGTTTCGTTGATTCTTTTATTTTAATTTAGTAGTAGATTTGTGTCATATATCTTTATCTTAAATTTGGGTTTTTAAATTAATTTTTGCTGTAATTTTTCAATTTGATTAAGACAGGTTCGTCTGTAAACAAAAAATGAGTTAGACTATTTTTGCTGAAGAAGATGATATGAAGAAGATAATATAAACGTGGACGTACATAGACATGAAGGTAATCGAGTGTACATACACTAACATATTAGATGTGTACATGTACGTAGATGTGTCTTTCCACTGTACGTATATTCTTTTATGTTTCCATTGTCAACTTCCGTCTTCATATGTACGTCCATTTTATACATTGTCACATTAGTATATCGATTTTGTTTTGTACATAAACATTCATACTATGCAATCTCTCATCTCTGCAAATGTTACCACATCTCTACGTCCACACCAACAAATAACTTTTACCATCTCTGATTTTGTGTACGTCCATCATGCGCAATCGAAAACCGAGAATGGATCCTATTTACCGACCAGATCTATTTTGCAGAAGAATATGATATGAAGAGGATGATATAATCGTGGACGTACAAAGACATGAAAGAAAATGAGTGTACGTATACTAACATTGAAGAATATGCTATATGCGTGTACGCAAGCATGTAACAGCGAGTGAGTGTTAGCCGGACAGCTAATATTAGTAGATGTTATAGTAGCATGGATGTCCATATACATGGAGATATGTGATTATACGAGCTGGTGGATAGACATGTATAGTGTTGAACAATGTGGATGTACATTCGAGTGACGTTATGTATGTAAAATAACATATGAGTGATAATGATACGAGAAATGTGAGAGTAGTGTGGATGTCCATAAACATAAATATATGAGAAGTAGAATTCAGTAAAAAATCTAGACAAATATAGTATGAACGTTTATGTACAAAACAAAATCGATATACAAATGTGACAATGTAGACAATGGACGTATAGACGAAGACAGATGTAGACAGACACATGGATAAATGAGTAGAAATATGTAAACAACTTATGGAGAAATACATGTGAATATACAAAGACATAATGTATATGTGATGAATATACAAATGAATGTGGATGTACATGTCCATATAGATGACCAGATACATGTGAACAACCAATGTACATATACATGTAAATGTACACAAACATTTTTTGTACAGATGAAGGTTGAGGTCCACGAACATAATGAATGTTAACGTACACAAAGACAGACTAATGTGAACGTATAGTATAAACATATAAGAGAAAATAAAAAGTATAAACGTAAAACGTGATGGTGGCTCAGACAAAACATTTTTCTGGCAAAACTCTGGCTCCTCTTTCTTTTACGACGGTTGCTATTCAATGGAAGGTGAATTTGGTTTTGTTGGTTCTTTTGTTTTGATTTGTAGATTTGTATCTAATATTTGTATCTAAGATCTCAATTTCTAAATTTATTTTTCCTGTAGTTTTCCAATTTGAGAAAGAGAGATTTGTCTGTAAACAAAGTATGAGAATAGTTTGTACTGGTTAAACTGGTTTTGCTGAAGAAGATGATATAAACGTGGACGTACAAAAACATAAAGGTAACCGAGTGTACGTACACTAACATAGAAGAAGATTATATAGGCGTATACATGCATAGACATGAAGGTAAATGACATAGAAATATATGTATCATGAGGAAAATGATGTGAAGAAGATGGTATAAACGGCCATCACCTATTAGATGCATAAGGGTGTATTGATGGTATGTACGGCCATTACCTATGAGATGAATATATAGGGTGAAAATCAGATGAATGTACATACATCGACATGTGTACAAGATGTGTATACAAAAATAGTGGTAGTTAAAAAAACATGCTGCGGTGAAGAACAGGTGGACGTAAACTAATAATGGACATACACAAAACATGTACATGTACAGTAATGTTAAGTGTTTTAGATTAGTAAATTAGCGCAATGTCAGTATATTAGATGTGTACATGTACTCAGATGTGTGTTTTCACTCTACGTACATTCTTTTCTTAATTGAACATACACGATAACAAATATGTATTTTCTACATCTCATATATTTATGTTTATGGACATCCACATTACTCTCACATTCCTCATATCAGTGTCACTCCTATGTTGATTCCTCATATCATTATCACTCCTATGTTGATTCCTCATATCATTATCACTCCTATGTTGATTCCTCATATCATTATCACTCCTATGTTGATTCCTCATATCATTATCACTCCTATGTTGATTCCTCATATCATTATCACTCCTATGTTGATTCCTCATATCATTATCACTCCTATGTTGATTCCTCATATCATTATCACTCCTATGTTGATTCCTCATATCATTATCACTCCTATGTTGATTCCTCATATCATTATCACTCCTATGTTGATTCCTCATATCATTATCACTCCTATGTTGATTCCTCATATCATTATCACTCCTATGTTGATTCCTCATATCATTATCACTCCTATGTTGATTCCTCATATCATTATCACTCATATGTTGTTGTACATACAGAACGTCACTCGCCCGTACACACGCTTATCTTCATGTATGCGTATGTACACGATTATATCATATTTTTGTGACCATTCTTGTGTTATTGATGTATATATCTTTGTAAATCTGTGACATAAAATATCCAATTGGGAAAAATACAGATCTTCAGTTGGAAATACATAACTTCACAAAGAATACAAAATCAAAACAATTCAACATTTTGAACAAAAACCAAACATGTGACCTTCTTTCCAAATAAATATTTAGTCTAGCCGAACATCATTATTATCATTGGTACCCGAGCTATATGTCCACACCTACAAATGATTTGTACATAAATTGTTTACATGTTTCTCATCCATGTATATGTTTACGTCTGTCTTCATCTGTACCTCCATTTTATACATTGTCACATTTGTATATCGACTTTTTTTTTGTCCACACACGTTCATACTATAGGATTTGTATTTTACTGAATTTTAATTCTCATATATTTTTGTCTATGGACAACCACACTACTTTCATTTTCCTCGTATCATTATCCCTGATATGTTGTTGTACATACATAACGTCACTCGTATGTACATCCAAATTGTTCAACATTAGACATGTCTTTCCACTAGATCATATACACACATATCCCCATGTCTGTGGATATCCACAATATTATAACATCCACTACTATTGGATGACCGACTAACATCTAGTGACTATTATATGATTACGTACGAGCACACATCTTCACCTCTATTTATAAATTTATAAGGTGAATTAGTGTATGTTCAAACATCCATTCACATACTTCCATGCATGCATATATCCACATATTAATCAGGTTTCATTGCCACTCACCAGATACCATCATCTTCATATCATTTTCGTCATGATACATATACTTCCATGTTGTATACCTTCATATCTATGTACGTACAAGCCTATAACAGCTTCTTATCTGTTAGTGTACGTACACTCATTTACCGTCATGGCTCTGTACGTCCATGCGTTATCATCTTTCTCTGCAAAAATATATCTGCTTTGTAAATATAATCCATTCTCCGTTTCTAGATGGACCCAGAAAATAATTTCAAGCACTAACACAAAAATCAAGAATTTTCAAGAATAAGAACTTGTTTCCATAAAGCAATAACCTTTTTGATGTGGTCTATGGCTCCCGCTTCTAATCTTTTCTTCTTCAAAGTCTACAAATTCCATAAAAAAGGTCGAATTTGTTCTTGGTTTGAAGGGTTAATGTTGGGAAACCGATGCTGTTATCGTCAATGATGCTGTCTTTTTGTTTTGGGGTTGCGTTGAATTTGGCAAAGAGATTCATGGATCTCCTGAGCTGGTAGTGGTAGAGATGGCGTCAAAGTGTTGATTTCTCTGACGGAGGAGGATTGTAGGGTTTCAGCCATTAAAGTTACAGACGAAAAAAGAAGAAGACAAAAACTTGGGAATAATAATAAATAATGAGAAAAGGTGAGAGTTTAGTTATAGGTTTAGTTGAGGGAAAAGGAGAAAAAAATGTTTAGTTAGCTTAATTAGATGGTAAATAGAAACAAGGGGTAATGAAGGGTATAAAATGGGTAAGAAGGTTGTGTTTTATAGATAAGTTATCTATAGATCGAAAGTTACTTTTTTGGTAATATATAAGTTCCAAAGTGACTTTTAGTGTAATATGCTCAAATAACAATTGATTGATGTGGTAATATCTATAACACATGAAGCTAATGAGTTAGAAACAAAAAATTAGTTCTCATTGGCCTTACAAATTTAGAAATATAATCGTCATCTCTGGTGGTGGCATGTCGATTTCCAGAGATACTAACAACGTAGGATGAAGATACTTTTCACAGGGCAGTTGGAGGAAGCTTTGCTATTCCCGCAGTGTAAAGCCAATGAATCTTAGTTTTTTTATCCAAATATGAAATCTCTAATGTAGCTTTTGTGGTTTAGTTGAGTTCAGCGTTTGCTAATACCAGAATGTTGGTAAAGTTTTTTTAACTCATCACTATATATGAGTGAAAGATTCATAGAGATTGGATATGTGTAAGCCTTGTATTAGTCTAGACACTTAAAAACTAATAAGATAGAGTATAAAAAACGTATTAGATTTGAAAAATGATATTTTAATAGACCAATTTTATGTCATTTTCTCAAGTTGTCATTTGCATAAGTGTTTACACTACTATGCTTTATGACCGAAGCAGGTCAAGAAGTGAAAAAATATAAATCTTGTATATATATATTTGCTGTTTTGTTATCAAATGCTGGGGAAGGTTAAAGAGAGACAAGGATTTTCATGAATCAAATCCATCATATGAAATCCATTGGATCTCTCAAAATCATATGAGAAGTAGCCTTAGCAACTTCAAAACTCTATTTCCTGATAATGAATGTATCAATGCCTGTATAAAAGTGAAGGTAGTGCAGAACATAGAGACTTGTATACATCACACAGAGTCTAAACTTCTTTTAGGCTGCAGCCTGCGATTTCCACCACATGACAGAAAAAAACTTGTCCAAAAAACTTCTCCACACATAACTACAGAAAACCTTAAACAATCCAATCTTTTTTTTTTTTTTTTTCTGAAAATCATACCTGAGAAGGACCCTGGTGCTTATCAGATGCCATTTCAAAGTTGAGGACTGGAAGCTTCAAAAGAAGAAAACTTTTAATGAACCTTTTTAAGAGATTTTGGCGACTATTGGAATCGATTGAAAGACTTACGCGTTCTTAACATCTTCTAATTTAAGAGGACCAGCTAGAGGTAGACCAAGGTCATTCTTATCAGACTTTGACCCAACGATCAATGGTTCCTCATAAGGCTCATTGTTCCAGGTTATGCTCCTTTGTCATTGAGTTGTCCAGCTCCAGCCTTGTCCCCATTGAAATCCCGATGTTGAGTCCTCCTTCGAATACGAGTTCTTCTGAGATTGATTCGTCCAGTTGTCTCTCCATTTGTTCTCAAATGTATTAGTAGCATCAGCGGCAAAGTCATCGTCAATGTTTCCTTCTTTGTGCCATCCTAATATATCGAGAACAAACAAAAGGATACAACAAGCAAAAAAGAGAGTCAAGATTTGTGTGATACTAAGAAGAAGAGTAGACAGAAACTCACGTTTTGTTTTCTTATCAAAAAGTCATGACGAAATGGGAGAAAGAATGGGCTTGGCAATGTGGAGATGGTCCTTACGAAATTGTTCAAGCATCTCGAGAGAGAGAAAAAAAAAAGAAAGAAAGAAAGAAAGGAAAAAAAGGAATATCTCTTTCAAAAATATATGATTTTCAGAGCAACATAAGACTCGGTATGCTTTTATCAGCTATTTTTCTACCTTTCCTGCTTCCAGAATTTAACACAGGCAAAAAATGCTTCACTTGCATCTACATAAACAAAGATCGAACATAGAGAAACTCTTAGCAATTTTCGAACCAAAACAGTGTGAAGTCAAATATCAAAAAGGATAAGAACATATGTTCTCTTACCTGTTGGCTTTGGCAGCTTGAAACCTTTGATAAAAATTAGCATTCTCCTCCTCTAACTCGTGGTGATTATAAATCAAACAAATCTTGGTTACTTCACCAATCTAGTATTCTCAGTCGTCTTCCCATTCTATTTTTCTTTTGTGGAGGGTGGAACGAAATACAAAATTTAAATTCCAAAACTCAGATCTTTAGATATTTATTAGATTCCCAAATGAAATTCTCTCTTTAGATCTTCTATTTTTTTACCTGTACTATAAGCTCAAGAGCTAGTTTTTCAGAAGCATCACGAGCCTTGATCTTCTTCTGCTTCTCCACTGTGTTGGCATGTATCTGCTAGGCCATAATAAATCAATGTTGGTCTCATTCTTATGGAAGTAGATTCAAACATATATACCCAAACATCAACAATTATTGGAGTCAGAACCAGAAGAGAGCTCATCAGAAAATGGTTTTAAGATTTGACGTCATCAAATGCCTTAACTAACATAGAGGCATGTCACATGCTATATCCATGTCTCGTCAAGCTCACTCTACTGAACGGCATATATTCCAAAATGAAGTTATAAAAGAGAAGAAGTGGAGATAAAAACAAACTGCTTATTCCAATTATAAGCAATCAAACTGATCACACTATTGGTCATATATTAGCAATATATCTTCCTAACCTAATCCTCTGAACATCTAATGAAATTTCTACAACTGTTTTGGAATTGTAGAACGCTTAAGACTTAATCTATCTCGAATTTATATATTTGCGGAAAATCGGCAAAAAACCAAGCTCAGTTTCAGACTCATATCAGACTTAGTTTCAGGACGCCATGTGCGATGAGAAAACTCTTCCCAAAGGGCACAGGCTTTGATGTAACTTTGGAAATCAGAATTTACTTCTTAATCCGGAATAGTTCATTTTGTTATGAATGAATGGTTCATTTTATTCATTTTGTTATGAATGAATGGTTCATTTTGTTCATTTTGTTATGCTACAGTATCTTTTTGAGCTAGAAAGAAGCTTCCAAAGTGATGTGGACAACACAAAAACGCAGTTAGATGTATATTTGGAGGAGCCAAGGCTAGAGAGAAGGTCTTTTCGAGATTTGGATGTTTTGAGCTATTGGAAAGAAAACCAACACAGATTTGGCGACTTAGCATCTATGGCTCGTGATATACTCAGCATCCCAATAACACCAGTAGCATTAAAGTCTGCTTTCAGCATTGGTGCCCGGGTCTTGACTCCATACAGGAATCAGCTGCTTCTGAAGAATGTTCAAGCTCTAATTTGCACTCAAAACTGGTTGCAAGGGTTTTCGGAATATGTAGGTAAAAGATCCATATCCTTCTTTTCTCTAGTGATTGCTTGTTCTTAGAGTTTGTTAGCTTGATAAACGAATTCATATTTTGAATTGTAGGTACTGTAGAAGACATTGATGTTATGTGCAACCAAAATGCTAGGATGACTGCTACCAGTTCCGGAGAAAATTCAAGTGCACCCTGAAACAAAGGTAAAACTATATCTATAAATGTAACTAGTCTTTTTGTGTAAATTGTAAAATTATATGCTTAAATGTTAGAATTAATCTTTTATGTTAACAGGTTTTGAGACTAAGAAGAAAAAAGAGCAGCTTGTTTTGAGAATTTGCAATTTGATGGAAGGTATTGATTTTGCAACAGTCTGGTAATTCATGTACATATTAATAAGAATTCGTAAATGGGTCTAAATGGGTACACGGACTTAAATAGGTTACCCTAATAAATCATACATTTAAATAAGTTTATACGGGTTTGAGATTTAAATGGGGTGGGTTTTAAATGGGACGGGCCTAAATGGGGCGGGCATGCCCATATTCACACCACGAGGCACAGCAAGGCGATAACAGTCGTGTTCATGGTCTGGCAATGAGTCATCATGGCTGGTTTTGGGGAAAAGAATTCAATGAGTCATGGTTGATCCAACTCATTAGAAATAAAGAAGAGATTTTGGTATTGGAAGAAAATGTTTAGAAGTTAAAGAGACGACGGGATTCTAGACGATGCTAAGAGATTGTAAAAAGGCTTATAAAACAGATGGTTTGACATTTATGTTTTATTTTTTGGTTTTGTGAATTTCTAATGATCATTCTCTATAGATGCTGATGTGTCCAATTTTTAGATGCTGATGTGGCAGAAACATGAGAGTTTCTTCAACTTTCATATAGTAGATTATAATGCTTAGTGGAGTTATCTAATTATATTGAAGTCTTATAATTAAAAAAGGATTTTGATATTCAATGGTAGATTTTAAAAGTGTGAATTTAACTACAAAATATGTTCACTGTTATTAGATTTTATATTAGTAAATCATTCCCCATATATTTTAAAGTCTAGTGTAATTTAATTAAAATTTCACATATTGCGCTAAACTCCAATGTAATTTAAAATTAAATAATTTTTTTAAAATTGTATATTAAAATCATTTGAAAATGAATTGTAAACAAAATTTGACAATATAATTAGAAAACAAAATTATATATATATATATATATATTGAAGATATGTTAGAATCTACATAAATATACTCATTAAAATATATTAAAGTTTAAAATTAATAAATTATAAGACCTATATAATAGATGAGTGAAGGAAAACTAGTTGTCAGCTGCACAAACGAATAGCCACTACATGAATACACATCTAGAGAAAGTAAATGTATCAAATACTACACGAACTATATGTTAAACATGGCGACATGTGTGTATTATATGGTGTTATGGTACCAACATCAAAACCTTTTATCAAACAACACAAATTATACTTTCACAAACAAAAACTACACAAACTATATACTACACATTACCATTTTAAAATCAATTCATCTACTATTTAAAACCAAACTCAATCCAAATAAAAATGACTCAAACCAATTAAAACCAATTTAAATTATCCAAAATGATTAAAACCTAAGAAAAACAAATCAATCTCCATCTTCTTCATTTATTTTCCTTTTCACCAAATGAAAAGTATACTTGTTTATTTATACTAAGTAGTTTAGATGAAAAACAAGAAAAAAGTATATATATTTGATTTTGAATATGGAAATTTCAAATCTAAATAAATACTAAAACATTTTCTTTTATATTTTACTTTTGTTTTCTGGATTTTAGTTCATTTTCTTCCTAATTTTGTTTATTGAAAATTAATATAGCAAGTGAAAACAAACTGAAAGTGGTTGATATGAATTTAAATTTATATTTTTAATTGAAAGAAAATTATTTATTATTAAAAATAAAATATATATTTATAATCCTAAAAAACAAATTAAATATTTTATTTTTTTAAATTTTTTGATACAAAAAATTTTAAAATGGGAGATAAAAATCAGTTAAAATATATTTTTTTAGGATCTTAATCAACTGATTTTATCATCCATTTTAAATTNCATTTTAAATTTTTAAAGTTTTTTTTTTTTTTTTTTTTTTTATCTTGATTGGGCTTGGTTTTCAATAATAGATTAATTGATTTTAAAATGATGATGTGTAATATATAGTTTATGTAGTTTTTTTTTTGCAAAACTATATTTTGTGTAGTTTGATATAAGGTTGTGATCTTGGCACCATAACACCATCTAATACACCTATGTCGTCATCTTTAACATATAGTTCGTGTAGTTTTTGATATATTTACTTTCTCTTAATGTGTAATCATGTAATGGCTACTCATTTGTGTAGCTGACATTGGTGATGAAGGAGGTCTTCTCCTGATCGTCTGGATTCATCATGATATAACTGTAGTTTGAGAAGGCATCCATAAACGTCAGGAGGTCATGACCTGCAATGGACTCATCTTTAATGTTGCTGATTTAGTTCTTTATGATGAAGACAAATCGGAGGACAGAACCTTCTCAAGAGGGAGAGGATGATGCAAACCCTGAACTGACCTAATACCGGCAGCACCAACCAAGGCCATTCCAAACATGAGGTCTCTCCCAATAAAGCAGTCAGGTGCAATAACTCTTCAAGAGAACTTTAATGAAGTCGTGGCAAACCTGATTGCTGAAAAGAAGGTTGAGGACTTAACCAAAAGAATGACTCAAATGAGAATTTTCAAGACAAAAGGACGTAGCTGGGACGAGCAAAACTGCTATCGGGTCGAACCAAGCATTAGTCGAGATGCTATCGGGCTAAACATCGAGTAAAGCCCCTATTGGGTCGAGCAAAATGTTATTCGGGACACTTCCAGGCCGGAAATCGAGCCAAGTCTATATCGAGCCGACTACAAGACAAGTATCGGGCCAAACGTCAGGCAACAGTACTATCGGACCGAGTTAACGATCGGACAAACTTCTATTGGGCCAAACTCTTGAGAAATCGAGCCACTTACCAAGCCAAGTTCTTATCGGGCCACGATAAATCCAGTATGAAGAACTATCAGGCAAAGTCCACATCCGATCAGGCCAAACTCACATCCGACCGAGCCAAAATCAATTTCGACAAACAAAACCCCAACCGATGGGAATTTTTCAACCAACTGGATATGCATGAAATTTCAAACGGATCAAATTATGCGCATAAGAAGAATACTCCACATAGTACACAGTGACTTTCTTTATTTAACATTTCACGCGCATAAACCCGAAGCCATCTTTCCGTCTTGATTCATCATGCGATTTTTCACTCGACAATCATGCTAAAGGTAATAAAGGTAATGATTTCATTTTATTTATATTATAACTAACGTTTGTCTTTGATTTCCGTGATTTTCGTTTTCTTTTGAAATTTCGTAGAAGTAAGGCAATTGTTAGCCATTTTCTGCTGTAGAATAGTCTTTGTAATAAATTGTAATTTGCTTCAAAGACTCCTCGAAGGGTAGAACTGACGGACAGTATATAAGTTCCACTGAAGCCTTGTATAATTTCTAACCTTAATGATATAAAACTGACGAACTTTCTTAAACGAAAGCAAATCACTTTTGCACCTAGAGAAATCCAGGATTTCTTGTTTAAGTCTTATCACCGTCTCTTCCACAAGGCTGTGTGGCGACACTCATTTCACCATCGATCAATGTTAGACCATCTCTCATTCGACCGGAAAGTGCCGTATGGCTAGCTGCTTGAACCCATCGACCACATCATTTTCCATCGACCATCACTACTGGACTAACCCGCAGGTGCCTATGGCCGGCGATAGTCTATCATCGATCACCGAGTAAACCTCCGTTCCATAGTTTGCATTATCAGTCTTGGCTATTCTGTTGATATGGATTTGAAAACATGTGGATGTATGAAGTAGCAGTTAACAAGCATCCTATGTATTTATGTCTCAAGTGTAATCACTGCAAAGAAGCTAAAGATTGAGGATTTTGGGGCCAAGTATTACACAGCTGCAATGTGGAAGATAACCTATTCCCGTGGTATCAGACCGGTGCAGAGAATGACATTATGGTCTAGGATGAATAGGTTACCTGTGTTGCTACCACCATATAGTTAAGGTAATCGTGGAAGACCAAGAAACTATAATAGATGGAAAGCACCCAATGAATCTTCTTCTTCTAATAAGACGAAGCTTAGCCGTGAGAAACTTGTGATGACATGCAGCATGTTTCATGTTCACAACAAAGCTTCATCTTCTAACCCAACAGCTAAAAGAGAACCAAAAGAGCCAAGGGGTCGGCCAAAAATTGAATATGCAGTATGTTTTTCTAATTCTTTTTTAATTAACAATCACTTGTTATTTTTTATCCCCTTACTCTTACATCTTTTTCTAGGGATAATTAACACAAGAACTTCCTCAAGGTCTTTCTCAAGGTCATTCACATGTTTGAAGGATTTCTTTTTATCGTAAACCATCAAACTTTTTTTATGTTCTTTTATTATTTTTTTTTGTAAAGACTTGCGTGTTCTTTTCATAACATGTGGGTGTTCTTTTATTGAAATGACTTTGAAATTTATGTAGTATTTTTCTTAATATTTTTCTTTGTTTTGTTTAAACAAGACAAAACAAACACAAACTTCATAAACTTGTGTAAACACAAACACAAACTGCATTAACTTGTGCAAACAAACACAAAACTCATAGACAACATCAAGCTTACATTAAAGACGTAGCTTTACGAAAATGGTTTTACTAAGGTGAAGACTGTGGTAACATTTGTCATATTAACTGTGTTTGTTGGAGACTTTGCAAATGTTAAACCTGGACTCATTAATGCAGAAGATGGGAACAAACGTGGAGTGGTCTGCAACAATGGTGTCAGAAGACCACATTACAGCTATTGCGACATTTGTTGTCTGATTATAGTGTTGTTAATTAAAATTTCTAAAATATACTGTTAATTTTGTCTGGTTCTAAGTAAGCATACGAACAAAAGAATTAGTGAATTGAGAATTTTGAGATTTTGAGAGGTTTTGGATCAACATATAACATAAATTTTCTATCTTAAAACACAATAGTTTAAGTGATTAACATCCTTTTAATAATAATTAACAGTTGACTTCACCATGAATAATAATAGAAATAATTGGCTATATGATAAGTATTTGAGTCTAAATTAATTTTTTGACACATTAGTTTTGAAGTTCAGACATTATAAATAATTAACCACCATGGAACCCCATTTTACCTTTACGCGCTTGGATCTATACATGATGAGATTTCTCGTTGTTTCAGTTGCGTGTATATAGATAGTTACACATATACATCCATAAACATGCTCGCATTTATGGTAAAAGTAATAGAAGTTTAATTGTGTATCTATACATTTGTTACTACAGTGTGAAGATAGTTAGACCTATATATCCATACATATGCTCGCATTTGCAGTAAAGCAATACATCTTCTATTGTGGATTTAGACATGCGTTAGTATAATGTGAACACTTTTTCGTATTTTTAGTTGTGTGTATGTAGATAGTTAGATATGTATATACAGACACATGCTCACATTTATGGTAATAGCAATGTATGTTTAAATATATATATGTCTACATATTTTTGTATGTATATATATATTCTATCGTGTTTGTGAGTATAAAGATATGGAGACTCCGTCATTATCTATTCATATTATCGCCGATCGTGAAGAGTCAATTGGTGAGAGAGCCAATTCTCATTTCAAGTTGAACACTATCAGAGTTGTGCTGAAGGCTCTTGAATCCGATGAGCTGAAATCATATGTCTTGCATAAAAATTCTTCAAATATATTTATTGCTATCTAGATATATAATTATCAATCTATTTAAAATACAATGAAATTTGTAATTCAGTAAATATATATTGTTAACATGTCATCTTCAGTTGTACATACAAAGACACGTGATATTTAATTATAACTCGCTACATTACATGTATCATGTGTACACACTATAATAGTAGACAACATATATTATTAGCGTGTGATATACATAAAATTGGACATGCATAAACTTTATTATAGCAGGTATTATAGAAGAGTTAACATATAATTCAAAAAATATAATTATATAAAATAAATATACTAGTGTTAGTGTTTCATGTCGTAATCTTACACGTAATAGACCATATACAAAAATACATATACTAAACATATAGTTACATGCAACACATTTCGTATAATGTTATTTAAAAATATATATATGTAAGCACAATGTATATGAATGACGTGTGAAATGATGAACTTTAACTACAACGATTTACGTCCAAATTAATATCAACTTTTTCTCACTTCTCCACGCATTCATTAAATTCGATTTGTCTTCAACGCAGCAATGACAGAATTTATTCTTTAATCAAGTGGATAACTATCAGATCACCCAGTTCTCATTAACTCAAGTATTCAGTCTCCCCCACTCGCACTCCTCCAATGACATCGAGGACAACTAATTTTAACAAGTACCCTCATACCATTTCTTTAACTTTTATTTTCTCTCTACTAAAAAACTAATTTCGTTTTGTTGTAAACGTGTTAATATAACACGTGTAATAGGTGACTATCCATTTTGCTTCTATGTCGGTTTTACCGACTTACCTTTTCCTATATATAGGCAGTGTACCACTTCAGATAAGTAATTAATGTATTCAACACTTACCTCTTTGTCTTTCGCTCAAAAACGAACTCCACCTCTCTCTCTCTCTCTTATTTTATAACATGTTCTTCTCTCTTATATTTAATAATCATATTATATATATATATATTTCATATTTAATAATACGTTATCAGCACGAGTGCTCTTATACCAAAAAGGTAAGTTTTAATTTATATTCATTTTTAGTTTAATTTGTATTTATATTCAGTTTTATTATATACGGAAAGATAGGCTATACCTTCTCCGTGTATATGTTTCGGAAAGATAGGCTCTGCCTTCTCCGAACGGATCGTTATGGTAGGCTATGCCTTCATGATCATGATCATATGGAAGACTATGTCTCCTCAGATCATATGGCAGGCTTTGCCTCCTCAAATTTAAAATTTCGCATTTAAATTCTGCAAGTTAAATTCCAGCATTTAAATTCTGCAATTTAAATGTCCGCATTTAAATTCGCTGTTTAAATTCTGCCTTTTAATTATGCAATTTAAATTTCTGCATTTTAAATTCTGTTTTAAAAAAAATTGTGGTTTTAAAATTCAATTTTTATCATGAATACAGTTATCATGTCAAATTTGACAAAGCTCGAAATTACTGCCCTTGATATATCTGGGAAAAATTATATGACATGGGCAGTAAGTGCAAAGATGCGCCTAAAAGGAAATGGGCTTCTTGATACCATCTATAAGTCGCAAACCACGTCCGATGAGAAAAAGGCGAAGGCCATGATATTTTTACGCTACCATATCAATGATGGTCTAAAAGATGAATACATCATCAAAGAAGATCCTGCAGATCTTTGGCAATCATTGAAAGAAAGGTTTGATCACCAAAAATATGTGATCTTACCAAAAGCCAAACATGAGTGGTTACACCTCCGGTTTCAGGATTACTAAAATGTTAGTGAATATCATTCCGCGATGTTCTGAATCACTTCGAAGATGGTGTTATATGGAGAAAATGTAAGTGATTACGACATGATAGAGAAAACTCTCTCCACATTTCATCCTGGAAATGTAGTTATGCAGCAAGAATACCGGGCAAACGGGTACACTTGTTATTCGGAGTTAATGCAAGTTCTCCTTGTTGCAGAACATAACAATGAGCTTATAACAATGAACCATCAGACACGTCCAACTGAATCTGCTCCATTCCCAGAAGTGAATGTTGCATCATCTATTTACAATAGTTGGGAAGGACGTGGACATGGATATGGACGTGGACGTGGGTGTGGACGTGGTCGAAACCGTTATTTTGGTCGTGGAAGAGGACGTGGACGAGGACAAGGAAGAGGATTTCGTCCTTATGATTCCAATGATGGAAGAACTAAAAGAAATTATCAAGGATATGAAGTTGGTCGAGAAATATATAAGCAAACTGAGAATGTTTTCCATAGATGCGGCATGAAAGGGCATTGGGGGCGTACCTGTCGTACCCCAAAGCATTTCGCCGATCTGTATCGAGAATCACAAAAGGCAAAAGAGAAAGAAGGTGAAACCAACTTCATATCAAGTGAACCCGAATCCTTTTTGCATGGCCAAAATGATGACACTCATCTTGATGTTTCGGACTTCGTGGTTGATTTTGAGAATATCAACCAAGACTAAGATAATAATATCGATGTTATATATGGTTGTCTTTTTAAGAAAGATAAGAAAAAAGGACAATCGCTTTTTTGGTGTGATATGTACTTTATGTTTTGCTATAAAATAGTTTTTCTTGTAATATAAGCTTTGTGTTTTGTTTAAATATTTATTAATACATGTTTTATGAATGTTTAAAATCCAGAAAATGTCAGATTTTGAGATTAAGGATGGAGATATATGTCTGGCTGACAGTGCTTTAACGCACACGATTATTAAAGATAAAAAATATTTCTCCTATCTTAAAGTGAATAATTCCGCGGGAAGCGTGAGTACAATATCTGGTAATGCAAAAATCATTATGGGATATGGAAAAGTTAATTTTTCAATGCCAAGGGGGAACAAAGTTCGAAATAAGCAATGCATTATATTCTCCAAAGTCTCAAAGAAATCTTTTGAGTTTTAAAGATATCCGCGGAAATAGATATCATATTGAGACTATGAGCAAAAACGGCATTGAATATCTTTGCATTACATCTGAGGGAAAACATATATTGGAAAAATTATAAATGTTTTCCTCCGGATTATATTGCACAAAAATAAATACGACTGAATCAT
>OVBI01002443.1:0-11739 GCA_900406495.1 Sisymbrium altissimum | reverse complement strand
GGGGGGGGGGGGGGGGGGGGGTGGAGTGTATACACACTCATCACCATTCATGCTAACACTTACACTTTCGAGAATCCGAAAATCGAAAACTTTGACATGATCTAAAAGAATTAACAAGTTCAGAATTCTGAATGCAAAGAGTTCCGACTTTAGAAGAAGTTTATAGTTTATACGATAAATTCCAAACTTTAAGGATTCAAAAGGTCTAAAGAAGTTCTGGATTTTTAGAAAAGTTATAAACTTCAATTTAAAATTCCGAACTCCAAGAAATAAAGGACTTCCGATTTCTTCTTCTCCAGAACGATCACCTATGACAAACTTTCGAATCAGTTCTCGACGACTAACTCATCAGACTTGACGTTTTCCTAAATACGTCTGCAAGGTCTCCGATATCCATAAACTTAACACACCTATCCAACGCAATAAGAAACCGGTTTCACTAAACAAACTTGCGACCATTGGTGGCCCCAATGGACGAAACTCATCCCCGACCAACCTTCAATACGGAGGTAAGGTTCAGTTATGTCCATGCATGGACATATAACAGCGCGCTATATAAATCGGATTAGGTATATCCTGACTTAACATCCAAGAGGTATATCTCGGACGATGTTCTCAGGTTTGACTTTGAGAGGGGCATGCCAGCAAGTAAAGACTCGCACTGCCTTAATCGTCATTGCAAACTGGATAACCCAGCAAGCGCCCAACTTGGCACACTGGTCTTCAACATCTCAGAAACACAATCTAGCATACCACTAGACGAGATTATAAAGTGTTTCAGAAAGTCAAAAAACGGGGAGATAAGTCAAAATAGTGCAACCCCTAAAACCAGTCGAACGCATAGCTTAGTTTCCGAAACACTAACCTATCGTAAGCCCAGCCAAAACGCTTCTAAGCAGCACTGGCACAACATCATCAACATCTTATGCTAAACACAAGCATACTATCGTCTAATAAAGGCATGACAAATCTTAGCATCAAACAAAACCCAGTAAAATGCTCCTTAGCACACAGGTCTATACAATTCTGGGAATATAAGTGTTGTGCCTACTAACTTGTATCATGCAGTAAAGCACGTCCCATTAACAGAATGATACGGACTCATTCTTGCCTAAACTTCTTTTCGAGGAAAAACGGCTCACTGGCATCTTCTCGAAAAACAGGTTTCGATAAATCCTCCTTCAAGGAGAAAGCTTTTGAAACCTCTCTTCTAAAAAGAAAGCTCTCCGAAACGAAAGGATTCATCCTCTCAGAAAGCTTCATCATTGTATACAGAACCTGAACGACTTCTCACGACATGGCCTGGTCCCCACAAAGGCAGGGCTGACCATTCCTACTTCTTCTTCAGCTTTCATAAGCTCCTTACAAACCTTCATCGGTTCAGAAAACTTTCCGACAGCCTTAACCGGCTCAGAAACTTTCTCACAACTATGAGCTTGACTCTTTTCCGAGGAAAACAATTCGTCCAAAGCTTAACTTTCTTTCAAGAAAAACATCTCCCCATATGCCGGCTCGGGGTGATCTTCCTATCACCTCGGATCCAAAAAAAAAAACTTAAAATGAGCATCAGGTCGGGGTAGATCTCCATCACTTCGAGTCCATCCCTAAAACTAGGCTGCCTAGGCATCAGGCCGAGACATTCCAATCCTAGTAGGATGATCGGCTCAGGACAGCTTCTCTTCATCGCTAAAACTCTTCCGAGAACCCAACCTTCTCAGGAAAATCAGTTTTCCGAAAAGAACAAGTTCTCATCAAGACGTAACAGAGAACAGTCCTCTCTAACACTTGTAAGCACAGCGATCAGCTTGGTATGCCCAAGATGCGCGCTAGCATCCAGCTCGGCATATGTTAAGCTGAAAAACGTCCAACCCAAGACGAGATACGCGGTCTCAAAGCTTTGCCAGATAACGTGGTCATTTCGGCCTCAGGCTGGACGCAATTCAATTTTCGGAAAAGACTCTCGAAAAACATAACCTGAAAAGTTTTTCGGAAAACTTTTACAAGAAGTCTCGAGAAACTTAACAAGAACAGTTTTTTCGAAATGACTTCTGCGAACAACTCAACTTGAACAGTTCCTTTCAGCCAAATACGGGATGAGAATCGACTGGCTCGGCATCAATGCGTCCAGCTCGGCATTCTCACTCCCACTTTCTCTCTGTCCTCCCTGTTACGCCCCCGAATCGTTCTAGACATGCGCGGCCAAACGACAATCAAACAAGAACACGAGACACACACACACACCTATCTCGACCCGCAGATACCACAGAAGTCGAGGTTTGCCAGATAGTCCGGCCCGTCTTAGAGGTCACTAAGCTTAATGCCAGTCCATCGAACAAACACCGACCCCCACCACCGAAGGTCAGGGCTTGCCAACCCGTCTCATTCGACAGTGAGTTGTGAACATACTGAGACTAAGTAATTCATATCAGCGGAAACACGAAGATAAAGCGCAAGAGGGATTTCACAAAACATACTTTTATTTATATCACATAGTTTTATACAATAACTAGTTTAAAGACTTCCTTTAGTACAAACTTCGTCCATGGACCAATATAAAATAAACTTTAGAAAAAACGATACAACTCTTATTCATTACTTACAATACTTTGCTTTAAAGACTGATGAGCACGTCTGAGCGTAAAGTCCCCCCTTCTATTACTACTAACCGCTACACTAATGGTTCCTGCAAGGAAGGAAAGGAAAAGGGGTGAGTAATCAAAAGATTACTCAGTGACTTCAGGACTCACCAAGGACAATAAAAGTGAACCCAAACCTAAGCACCCTGAAAACATGCAGCACACAATTAAGCATGAATAGCCGAAGCAAAGTAAACAAAAGCCGCACAAGCAATCTTAAATCTATATGACCAACCTCACTCTTTACACATGCGTGGGCATTGAGATCTCAAAGCATGCTGTATGTCCCCCGTGAAACACTCCAGCACTTTTCATCACAATGATAAACAAGTCGGAACTTCACCACACCAAAACCGAGCACCGGCAAATGTCTTGACTGCATATTCGGTCCGGCTCCGCCCTTCCTCTTCCGGCAACCGTCAAAATACCCCGTCAGGTATACTCGGTCCTAGGCTGCAATCCCGTCTCTCCGAGTCTTCCCCACAACTAGCAGTATGTTCGCTAACCATGGAGGAACATGGGGAACACGTACATACCGCCACTAAACCACTCCTCTGGTTCCGCCGAGGAGATAGGTTCACGAACGGTTCCACAAAGGAGACCGAACGCGTATCTCTCTATCACGCACAACACCATCTTACTACGCCTTCACACATCACCACTACACAACCTGTGGATCACAACGCATCCTACAGTACACGTTAGTTCCAGCACACATGAGTGAAACTCAAACCGCAGCAACCTGCATAACACATTAGCTCTCACCTCCGACCAGACTCAAGGCCAAGTGAACCATGAATATTTTCAGAATTAACTCCACCTCCCGGAGATCTCATCCCGTAAATACGATAACAACCTCAAACCCAAATCTCATCGTTCACACCATGCAGACAAGAAATAAACATGCATAAACAATTCACAGAGCAAGAAACAAGTAAGCATGCAAACGAATAAGCAGTAATCAAGAAATATCAACCGATCAATGCAGAAATGGAAGAATTCCATCGGAGACATGCCTGCAGCATAACGTTTTCACGCCATGGTACAGAACATGAAAACGACGGGCTACTAAAACACTGAACTCACCGAACAAAGCAACGAGGCTAACCCGGCAACTCACTCCACGGACTGAGCTTTCCTAAGCTTCACAATCACACTAACACTAACTATCTTTTCTGGTTTCTCTTAAGAGATAAAGAAGGAGGCGTGAATGGAGAATGAAGATGACTGAAGAATGGCTTATAAAGGAGGCTGGAAACGAATTGGTAAGGAAGGAAAATGGAGCAGCCATCTTCGGTTTTCAACACCACACCACCATAGCTTTGCTCTCTCACTTATATAGACTCCTAGACTTGCCATCAAGCCCAACCCATGAGCTGACACTTGTTGAAAACCTGACTATTTAGCATTTCTGTCTCTTGTTCCCTTTTGCTTATTTCAGGTGGTTTGATGACATCTGGTGTCCTGCTTCAGCACTCCAAGCTTCCATGAGTCACAGATTATTGTACTACAATCCCCTGAGTCATCCTTCCACATGTAAGTTCCACCTTTCGCCACATCTTCTCTACTTAGCTCATTTCGAAGTTTCTTGGCGTTTTGCTCATAACTTCTGCGTCTACCATCCAAAAAGTGATCTGTTTATTTCAGAATGTTCCTTAGATGTCCTTAGAATCTCCACAAAGTTACACCCCATTTGGATGGGTGACGCACCTCCTTTGACCAAATCTTCTAGACTTATCTCATTTCCGAGCTTCTTGGCATTTTCCCCATAGCTTTCGCGTCCACCGTCCAAAAATGGATTTTCTTCGTTCATAATCTTTCTTTAAGTGTCATTAAGAGCTCCACAAAGTTTCATAACTTTTGGATGTGTGCCGTTATCCCATTGGTCTTTATTTGCATCGAACTGTCCATTCTCAGGTAACTCCGCTTCTCCAGTTTTTTATAGCTCGCGTCAGAATTTTTTCTTGAGTTGAATGTTCTTGCATTGGCTCCCTTGATATCCTGGGCATCTTCGATCCAAAGCCCGGAATTTTTAAAATTGTCTACGCCAGTCATCAAAATTTATATCAGCCTCCGACTATTTTCTATCTGAGCTGGGGTATTACAATCCCATCAAAGCTTTCATACCCAAAAACTTCCGAAAAATTATCTTGAACAGTTTTTTGGAAGAACTTAGCAAAACTTTCGACAAAACCAATTGATCTGCGCGCAAGCATCATGCTCGAGGTCGGGACGAACTTAACACATACTACCTCGGCATATGGGATGTACGACCATCTTGGTATTCCCATCATCCCTTGGTCTCGCTTCTCC
This sequence comes from Sisymbrium altissimum, assembly GCA_900406495.1. Classification (NCBI taxonomy): domain Eukaryota; kingdom Viridiplantae; phylum Streptophyta; class Magnoliopsida; order Brassicales; family Brassicaceae; genus Sisymbrium; species Sisymbrium altissimum. Next base: position 6,790 of record OVBI01002443.1, on the reverse strand, counting down.
GCAAAGTAAAATGCCCAGCTTGGCGAAAGGCACAGCCGGCTCGGCATTCCATGATTCCCATTCTTTCGATTTTTTCCTCCAAGGCAAGAAGTGAAAACTCGCACAGCTATTGCATAAGCAAACCAGCTCGGCATTTTGCCCTCTTCTTCCTCGGTCATTTAACTCCAAAACGATGAAACCGAGCGAGCACGGAACAGTCAGCTCGGTACCTTCTCATGCCAGGATACCGAGCTAGTTTTCATGATGCAGTCAGCTCGGTATCACCTTCCACCCCAGATACCGAGCTGGCTGTCATGATGCAGTCAGCTCGGTTTTATCCTCCCCTTTCCGGATACCGAGCTGGCTGTCACCTTTCGTGAATATCGAGCTGGGCAAGACATACATTCAATGATCGAGGTATATCTTCCAAACCACAAGGCTTTTGTGCATAAAACTACTTGGAAAATATGCTCAGCTCAATTATGAAGCTCCTAAAAGAAGAATCGGATTAAAAGGAGTTCATACAAGGGACTTATGCCATCTACAAGTCGGGCATTGCAGCCAGCTCGGTAACGGGCAGCATGGAGCATTCAGCTCGGTATTTCCCCCTGATAGGATAACGAGCTGGCTGTCATGATGCAGTCAGCTCGGTCACATGATCCTTCCTGGATACCGAGCTGACTGTCACCCTTCATGATACCGAGCTGGATGCATCCCACGAGTCAACGGAAGATCTCCTCCCATTCTTGATACCGAGCTGGATGCATCATGGGGTTGGAAGCAGCCGGCTCGGTTTTTTCTGTCACCAAGAAAGACCGAGGTGGCTGTCATCTTCCCTTCCGTCTCATTTCGCTTCGTTCTTCGTCTTCAGGGTCTTTTCGTAAACATACCGATGTTTTCGTAAGTTTCTTGGAACATCGCGATGTTTCGTCTATCGGAGACGATTAAATGTTAACTTAAAACATACCGAAAAAATCACTAAATCGGAAGACGGGGGAAAGAACTGGGCCGAGCTGGAAGGAAGGACCGACAAGAGCTAAAACCAACTTACGGAAGATTATGGAGTTTACTCGAAGATTTATGGAAAAGTCGGTGAAAAAAGGAAGAACTTTTGTCCCACATTGAAACTTAGGCTGTTTAGGACTTAGGATGTCTTAGTATAAATAAGGATCAATTTCTACATCTTGGAACACAATTCAGAACTCATACGAGACTTAACAATAAAATAAATATTATTCTCTTTTCGATTTCTTGTTTCCTTTTTCATTTTTTGCCCTAGTTTTCCTTTTCCGATCTTTCTCTTTACTTTTCTTTTTCTCTCCCAAGATTTTCGGATCCTCACATTAACTTTCCGAAAATACATTAAGGTAAATTCCGGTTCGCACAATAAACAGCTATGATCGCAAAAGCTAAAGAGGTTTTCTTAACAAATACGCAAGGGCACATCGTATTATTGATATATCATATCTTCAATAGATATTCACTTAATCATTATACCACATATTGTATTGTTTCAATCCGTATAGTGATCGCTGTAACTTGACCAAACAAATATACTTGGATCCTTCTCAGATTTTTGATTCTTTTGGACTTTTGAATCCTTCTGGAATTTTCATATATATGTCATTATCCAGTGATCCATATTTATATGCAGTCACACATCCATTAGGTATATTTCTAGATTTTTTATGTCGTTAGACTCATTAAGTACCTAAATGTGATTGTATCCATAACCGAGGAATATCTTTCATCATAATCAACTCCCGGCCTTTGAGAAAACCTTTGTGCCACAAGTCGTGCTTTATATATTGTGATTCATTTTTCTCATTTTTTTGTACAAAGACGTATCGGTATCCAACTGGTATTATATCTTTAGGTGTAATGATAACTTTTCCAAACACATTTCTCTTATTGAGAGAGAGTAATTCATCTCTTATGGCCACTTGCCATTTTACCCAATCATACCTTTTTGATATTCTGATACGGATCTTGGTTCTGGATCATCATTTTCATTTTCATTTATTTTAATACAGAAAAAGAGAATATTTCATCATTTCTAACCCAAATATTTTCATCTTGAGCACAATTTATGGAAATCTCGTAATTTTCTGTATAATGCACATCCATTTGAGCTTCTTCGTGAATGCTTTCTGGATACTTTTCATGTTGTGGTTCTTCTTGAAGTCATTTTATTTCTTTCTCCAAGATTCTTTTTCTTCCAAAGATTTTTATCTTTAGAACCCATTGGTGTTTCCCTTTTTAATTGAACCTTGGGATCTTTTGTTTTGTTCTCATCAACTTGTTCTTTTGGAATTTTAATCCGTGATAGAATATTTGCAACAGGTATATATGATTTTGTCACCTTCTTTGTATCTGAAAATGCTTCTGGTAAGTGATTTGCCTTTATTTTTTTGCAAATGTATAATTTTATGAACTTCTAGTTCGCGTTGATTCGTATTAACATCTTGTGATACTTGTTTGATTCCTCCCCCTAATGCTAGAAATTCATCTTCATTAAAATGACAATCAGCAAACCGTGCCGTAAACATATCACCAGTTTACAGTTCAAGATACCTTATTATACTTGGTGACGCATATCCGATATATATCCCCAATCTCCATTATAGCCCTATTTTTGTTCTGTGCGGAGGAGCTATAGGAACATAAACTGCACATCCGAAAATACAGAGATGAGATATATTTGGTTTCTTGACCAGATGGTAACTATAAAGGGGAATAATTATTATATGAACTTGATGTAATTTGGACTAGCGTAGCGGCATGTCTCCATACAAAAATTGGGATTTTTGTTCTTAATATTAGTGATCTTGCAATTAATTGCAGTGTTTTAATAAAAATTTTATAATGCCCCGATGAGCCCTACCAATAGCCCTTATATCCTCTTACTAGGCCCATGGATCAGCCCACCCGTATCCGACGATCGGTGCGTTAACCGGGATATTTAAAAGTCATGATATACTATCCCTACAATCACCATATGACCGTTCCCCGTGTTTTGACCTTACTCATACGGTACCGCGAATGATTTCCTGGTAGGTCACCCACCCATTAACTGGATGCTCAACATTAATCTCCATTGACAAATAATAATCACTGAATGCTCGAGAAGTGAATTCACCAACATTATCAAGCTTTACTTTCATTATAGCATAATCATGGTACTGTGCTCTCAACCTGGTTATTTGGGTTATGATTTTAGCGAAAGCCGTATTTCTTGTGGTAAAAACACACACATGAGACATCTACTTGATGTGGCGGTTAATACCATAAAATATCGAAATAGCATGCATCACGGATATATAAGTCCACATATATCTCCATATATTCTTTCTAAAAATTCTGGAGATTCCCTCCCTATTTTATCCGGTGATGGTCGTATGATAACAGAATGATTTCAATTTCTTAGTGCTACTCTAGACATCAATCAACCTATTGATTATAACAAAAAGAGTCAATCCAAGCTTAGGGGTCTTAAACACACAAGAAATACAAGATTCAACTTAATGCAACTGCTATCAGAAATGAAAATGATATTCTAAAGTCCTAAGTAAGAAACAAACAAAGAAAGTAATGATTCAAGAAAGAAAGAAGCAAGAAAAATATAGTGATAAGCAAACACAGGGAAAATTCACTAATTAAAGAAGCATCAAGCTCATGGATCAAGGTCAATGAAATTCAGGAGATTAATTAGTGATATGAGATGCTTAACACAGAAGAAAGAACCATCGTAAGCCTAAGACACAAAAGCAAATCAATACTTTCTCATGCAATGACTCTATGTTAACCATGCTCAAGTCATTAACTCTCATTAGATTAAAACAAGGTAACATTCAATAAAACCAGCCCCAATAGCATACTAAGCAACCTAGCATCAATTTTCATTGGATAAACACGCAATGCCCTTACAGATTTGGTCCAAACAATTCATTAAACACCTTCTAGGCATCAATAACCTTAAGCTCAAGAACAGATATTTGGCTCTAATCTAGCATTGAGAATAATCAATAGAGAAGGAAACAAATAAATAAGCATTAACAACCTCTGATCACCTTCTAATTTCCTGTAATCTACCTAACTCACGAGCCTAATAATGAAACTACTCACTAATCATCATGAAAACACATAAACCCATGATCGATAGATGCATATTAACAAGATTATCAAGCAAAAACAAAAAGAAATAAAAAATTAACAAAAATAAAAGAGAATTGCCTTAGATTAAAAAAATAAACAAAAAAGTTTAGGTCTTTATCCAAATGATAAAATGTTAGGTCTCTAATTAGATTTAGAGCCTATTTATAGCAAGAAGGAAAGAAAACCGGGTCAACTCAACAAACTTGGGTCAAGCCAACAAAAATGGGTTTAAAACCCAAAGTCAAACTTGGTCAAAACAATTGCGGATAATGTGGCGGGTGGTTTTGGTCGCCACGCTTCAACTACCACATTCTCGGCAGAAATTCCCTCGATGTTTAGCTTTCCGTGGCGGGTGAAAGTTGACCGCCACACTTCAACCACCACGCACATGGCGGGTGCTCCAACCACCAGACTCAGGCCGCCAAATCCTCGGTGAAATCTTGGGGATTCGTCTATTCTCGTGGCGGTTGCATCTCCCACCAGATTGGGTTGCCACATGCATGGCGGGTGGAAGTTGGCCGCCACACCTGGCCGCCACACGCCTCTTGTTCTACTTCTCATCCTTTCCTTGCTCCATTTAGTTTCAATCTGTACCAAATCACATCCGGAGCTGCCCCAATACCTGCCAAAGACAAATCTTACACAAAGGCATCCTAACATGCCTATATGCAATGAATAATACATAAAAATGCAAGAATAAATGCTGTGAAACCATGAAAATCTATAAATATAAACTCTTCCGAACTTATTCTTTGCTTACCCTCAAGCAAAGTTAGTCAAAGAATGAGAGAGAGGTTTGAAGGTGGGGACTCAGAGCTATAAAGTTCACATTTAAGATTCAGCTTAGAGTCCTTAAAAATGATTGAATATTGCAAGAACTAATAACCTATCCCTTGTCTCCAAAGTCATCAAACCCAACCTATAGTCCACTAAACTAATTGGAACACAAGCAGTCAAACCAATACAACCTCTTACATTCTTTAAGTTGTTTTAAGTGCATTCTTGCAAATGGAGTATCAATCACTCTCATTTGGTTAAGGGATCAAGGCTTTTTAAAGTGGCTCAAGGTTTCTTTTTTCCTTTGGTGGTGGCTAACTCTCAAAACAAGGAGCATTTGACATTTGAAAAAGTATATCTAAGAAAGGGAATAACTCATGCATATAAAGATTGATCTTCATTGTTCTACCCATTTCTAAGACACATTTAAAGTTCTACCCCTTTGAAACAATGCTTTCTTTTCTTTTTCACTCACCATCTCAAACTCTTTCTCAAATTCTCCACTCTTTCTTAATAAACATTTTCTTTTGAACAATTGGCCAACTAGGGAACTATCAACTTTTTTTTTTCTTGTACTGAGCTTTATTCATGTTTTTTTTTCACTATTAACCCATTTCTAAATTCCCTTTTCTTTTCCTTGAGATTTTTATTTTTAACNAAGGGATGGTTTTTTTTTTTTTTTTTTTTTTTTTTAGACGTAAAGCTTTTTGTTACATTGGTCCCTAGAGGCTCTCACTTCTTTTACACTGGTCTCGTTTCTTTTGCCTTACTCCCATATCCTAAAAAGATAATAATAAGAACATCTCACCTCACTTCCCAACCTAATTGCTAACACCAATGATGTCCTATTGCTAGCTAAAAATAAGGATCAGCCTTTGTCGTTCGCAATACTCTCAAGATTTGTATATGTAAACAGTATCAGGAAAAGGCTTCACACAATCAAAACAATGAAGGTTAGAAAGAAGGTAATTGGTTTCAAAGGAGGGAGAGGTGCTTGGATTAACACAGGATTGGTAAAAAGGTAAAGAAAACCAAAGAAAAAGCCATGAGAGTGTAACAAGTCCTTAAACAAGAGAAATTAAGTCCAAATTCAAGTTCTATAGCTCATGAGGTTGAATTAAAGATCATGCATGGTTCACATAGGTTGGAGTTTTCAAGGCAAGCATTTTATGACAATAAAGTTTCCTCATTCCAAATTTAAGTTCTAGCAACCTTACACAACCCAAAAGGACCCAATTCTCAATCCCAACCATAAACTTCTACAAGGCAAAATCATCATCATCCCCTATGCAGAATGCAAAATGCAGTCCTAGATGATATGACAGCTAGACTCAATCCTAAGAGGCAAAACAAAGATGAAACTACATGCATTTTTTTACAAAGATTTTACAAATTTTGGTTTTTTGTTTTTTTTTGCAAAACATAACTATTAACAATGCATATGCAGACTCCAGAAAAGAAAACAAAATAGAAAGCCAAATTAGATAGCTGGTCTATCCCCCAAACTCATCTCACACTGTCTTAGTGGGAAACAAATTTGAAAGAGAGACCTGAAAACAAGAGAAAAGAAAGCCAAATATATACAAAGAAGGTATGGAGTATTACCTCGAAATGGAATGTGAGGTGGTGAGCAAGAGTGTTCCAGTGAGAAGTCCATGCTGATCTCGAAGGACTCGTTGTCCGAGACTGGTGGCGAGGGAGTCGTCGGGCTGACTGTCGGAGAGTCTCTCAAGTTTGTCCTTTGCATGTTCTTGTTTTGGGTTGTTCATAAATAAATGAGAAATAAGTTCGTGTCTTTGGAAAACTTTCAGGGGACTCGCTTCCGAGCAACCGTCTTCCCCAAGGATTTTGATCGATTTCATGGAAGCATCAGTGAGGG
>OVBI01002442.1:0-20209 GCA_900406495.1 Sisymbrium altissimum | reverse complement strand
ACTCGTTTTTCGTTTACATACAATTGAATTAGTTGTATATTTTATTTAAAGATAGATATTATACTATTTACCAACCTCATTAACTCAGATAACAAAGAATTTCCACCACGCGCATTTCTTATTTGATTTCAGGCATGTTCGATGCCACATAATATTAACGGGTACCCTTATACCATTTCTCTAATGCATTCTTTCTCTCTGCTGAAAAACAAATTTAGTTTCAAAATCTTGTTTTCCACCAAATTCACTCTTTATTATATTAGAATGAAAAATGTGTACAATTGTTTTATAATATGACTGAGAACGTGTAGAGTGCATTACTAACAAACGCGTGGAAAACAAACGTTTTTAAAAACAATTCACACACAAAGCGTAGCAGTTCGCCGGCATATAACCATTAAATTATATTAACGAAAACATTGATAAGAATTTAAAAATACATACTATATATGTACATGAGGCATAACTATTATGTTGACTATGGACTAGCTAGACCACTATTCGTTTAATAACCTTAAAAAAGACTCTTAACATTAAAACCCGAAAAAACCTTTAAAAAGACTCGCAACATTAAAACCAAAAAAAAAACCTTTTAAAAAATTATTCATAAAAGAACAAGAAAATATATAAAAAGTATTATTTTAATGTTTCTCATGTTTGATAACTTGCTTTTTCTGGTGTAGAATGGAGAAAATATCTATAAGAAAAAAGAGTAGTGTAGCCAAAGTGTTGGGAACAATATTGTCTATTATAGGTGCAGTTGTGGTTACACTCTACCACGGTCCAATGCTTATGTCTTCACACTCCAACTGGGTTATTGGAGGTGGCCTTCTTGCTCTTCAATACATCCTTGTCTCCTTCTCTTACCTTGTTATGGTACATACATTAAATCTTATATATGCACTTCAAAATACAAATACAGTCAAGAAGATCTATATTATATGATTAGAACTTTTGTACTTATAGGCGCAAACAATGAGTAGATATCCATCTACTATCGTCGTAACGCTTGTACACAATGTTTGCATTCTCGTTGTGTGTGCACTCGTTAGTCTTTTGGTAGAGAAGGACAACTCAAAGGCGTGGAACATAAGATTTGACACAACCTTGATTTGCCTTGTTGCAACGGTAATTTTTACATAGATACGCGAAATAATATTTGGTTTTAGATGTTTGTTAATTTACTCTTGTTCCTATTATTATTTTATTTTTCACAGGGTATTTTGAATTCGGGATACTATATTATACACACATGGGCGGTGAGTCACAAGGGACCAGTGTATTTGTCGATGTTCAAACCGTTATCTATATTGATCGCAGCCGCATCGACTACCATTTTCCTCGGCGAGACGATCTACCTTGGAATGTATAACACACAATTTTTCCTTCTATTTGTCTTTTTATTATGCTTTTAATCTCATTATGCTAAGCTAATATCATCTTTCAATTTTCATGTTTTATGTTTGGCTATACAGTTTGATAGGAGGAATATTAATATCAATAGGATTTTACATGGTGTTGTGGGCTAAAACGAAGGAAGCGAAAGTGGACATATTAGGAACCCTAGAGTCGTCTCCTTCACAAAAGGCTCCTCTCTTGGAAATTAAAAGCTGAAACTATGTTTTCTTTATACAAATATTTGAATTATATCAACAAAGCATTCTTCTACTCTCTCTTTTACATATTTTTGTTCTTAGTTTTTACCTTATTTCTGTAATATTGCTAAGAAGACTATCACACCTTACTTATTTTATTCGATTTTTTTTTGTATTAGTTAAGAAAACCATCATTTCAGTTTCTGCCTCTCATAAATTCGATTTCGGTTGGTTTGTCTACAACCCACAAGCAGGCCTGTGGTTTATGTGATTTTGTTGTGACTTATCAAATAAGTCAATTTCAAAACCTCAAAAGTTCATTTCGTTGATTCTAATATCTACTTACCAAAAACAACATGCATTCTTGAGTTGAGATTGATTATGATTGCATTACAAGACCCCATCAGCCTTTCTCCAGGGTTTTCCCCTTGGAGTAAATCAATGGCTGGTCGGAAGAAGACGATCGAACTCCCCTCTGAATTTGTCGTTTGAACTCTCGCGAGGATTCCGGTTAAGGATCTGGTCTGGTCCAGATGTATCTGCAACAGATAGAAATTGCTGCTTGGAGCAAAGGATAGTCAACATTCCACAAGCAAATGACGTACGCCCCAAGAAAGCTTCTTGAGATGGAAGACAATGGAGTCGTAGTGTCTTTTACGAACAAGGAAACAACGGTGAAGCCAAAATGACACTCGAAGAAGCTGATATACCTTGCGGAGACAAACATTTGGTCGAGTTAGATGTGATCGGACATTGTGATGGACTGTTCTGTCTCCGGTTCCAAGACAGAACTTCAGCTGTTTGGAACTCGTTTCTCATGATTTGACAAGTTTTCGACTATGATCATTCATTTGATGATTACAAGGTTGTGGATGTGGTCTTCTCGGCAGTGTCTGAAACCATAATCGCTCCAATAGAATGGTCCCGAGGCAAAATCCTTCACGGTGAAGCCATTTTCGGATCAATTCCCCGAAATCCGTCGTTGTTTCGACATAAGAGGAACTTTTGCAAGCAATAAATCTTCTGGCAACGATCCTTGAGTTAGACTAATCATTTACCTTTCAGTAACAAACACATACACACAAAAACACTGAACGAGTATAATGGATCTTTAAAAGTAGTAATTGAACAGAAATCAGAGACAGTGTGCTTCTTAAAGACTTTCTTTCTATGCTTCGTATTTCGTCCTGCAAGTGTATATTTTGAAGTACGAAAGTGCAACAGAACAAGAATCAAAGAAAGATGAATGACATGGTTTGAGCTTCTGGAGCTCTTTGTCTTCCATGATTCTGTATATGCTTTTGTGTCCTTCCATGGAGCAAAATCTCTGTCACCTTCCATGTCTGTTTATGGGCTGCGACTGTCTCAGTTTCTTGTTTAACTCTTGAGATCATCAGACATCGCAGAAGGTATGCAATGTGTGGTCAGAATATCTAAAGTTGCCTCTTTTGCAGTTTTAGTTTGCAGGACAACAATCTGTGAAAGTCCCCAGAGAGTTTTAGCTAAACGTTTGTCATAAGTTATGTATAAAGAGTGAGTGAAATCATCAGACAATCATACCTGATCGTAATCTAGATTGAACTCCATGTATTCATCATCACAATTCTCCACCATCCCAACCAAACCTTTCAAGTTTTTCACAGGTTTGCCATTGAAAGCAAGAACCTACAGAGAGATTATGAAACTAATTAGAGTGATGGATGCATCAACAAAGTAACAAAATGATGATGCAGTTTATACAAACCTGGGTATTGACAATCTCCTCATAACCAATGTTAATGTCAGAAACAAGAACCTGAAAGTAATACATGGATTTGAGGTTTTGGACCAGTAAACAAGAAGAATAATAATAACAGCGTATGGTAGTTGGCAAAAGAAATCAACCTGTGAAACTACAACAAGCTGTTCGTCCATGGATTGAGCCATTGCATGAAGATGTTTATCCAAAAGCTTGACAGGTGCATCAAATTCGTATTCTTTTCCATACTGCATAATAAAAATATTGAAAAAAGGTTATAAAGAATGTTAATGGTAAGTGTGAAAGAGAGAGCAAAAGCAAGGAGAAAGAGAGAGAAAGAACCTCAGAGCGAAGATAAGGAACAGAGACAGTTGTAAATACAAAGCCAGCAACGATGAAGTAAGAAGGAGGTTTGCCACCTATGTGTCCAGGGATTAGCTTCTTGTGGATTGCAAGTTTTATGTTGAACTCGAGAATCTCTTTGTTACGCAGAATCTTCACAAGAGCAGAATCTCCAGTGTACTTTTGAGATATAAGATAGCTAAAGCCAATTCGTTCTCCGTGCCTAAATGGAACTGAAAAATCAAACAAGAACATAACAATGTTATAGCCAAGGATGTCTAGACTTAACCAGAGAGAAGCTCAATAATTGGTTCCACGAATACGAATAAGTAACTAACAGTAAGAATCATTACCAGTTCCATCATTAGCGATATTAACACCGTCAAAGCTAAGTATGATATCGGATGGCTTCAAAACCTGTGATTCAGGTGCGGTTGGCTCGATTCTCCTTATCCGCACTCCCTTTTGATGAGATTCCATTCCCATTTTCTTACGCAAGTCTGGATTCTCCATCTTCTGCCACTCAATTCCAATAACAGGAAAACCTAAAAGAGTACCAAGTATGAGAAAACAATAGCACATGTGGAGACAACCAAACAACAGCGTCACCATCGGTGAAACTTTGAAGTACCTGTGTATTTATTATGCTTCTCATAATCTTGAATGAAATGTCCAATCACCGGCGTTGGTATGACATAACCAATATTCTCAGCATCTTCGTGTTTCAATGACTGAAACGCAATGCCAACACACCTTCCCTTGTCGTTAAACGCAGGACCACCAGAATTCCCAGAGTTAATAGCTGCATCAATCTGCAACCCCAAAAGCTCTGTCGAGCCATGTACATAAGACAATATCTCCATCCGAGAAACAACACCGCTCGTCACAGAGATCGTGTCACCACCAATTGGATAACCAACAACAGTTACAGCATCTTGCAAAGCTGGTAAATCTCCAAACTCCACAGGAGACACTCCTTCCCAAAACTCATCATCAGTAACAGTCAACAAAGCTGCAAAACAATTCAAACAACAATCAAATTCCACAACCTCACAATCTACAGTGAAACTAATAACAAACAAGAACCAAGATTCATACCAATGTCACATTCAGTTCCAATAGCCAACACTGTGGCTAAATACTTAGTGTCAGAGCCACGCTTCTTGAGCTTCACTTGAGTATGATGCTCAACGGAATGTGCATTCGTCAAAACTCTTCTTCCTCCAATAATGAAACCACTACTACCAGAGCTATACTGACGTTTCCTCTGCCACGGCAGAGAGAAATTAGGCTCAGTGTGGACACAAAAGACCTTCACAACAGCGTCCATAGAAGGCACGACCTTCACCACAGTCTCCCAACTCGGAGCAGCAGGAATAGATTCCGACGTTGCTGCTGAAACAACCATCCCATTGTTACAGTCACCGTTTTGATCAGAGTGTGGATGAGGAAGAGACGATCTTTGCCCCACTACGCCGCCGCGTTGCTCGGTGGGTTCCGTTTGGTTGTTCAACCTGCGCTTTTTGCCTCTCCCACGGCTTCGTCGAGAAGGAGATGGGTTCGTTTCGGAGGCTGAAACAGGCTCAGGGGATTCTTGAGGTAATGGAGATTCGTTGAGCTGAGTTTCTTGAACTTCGCCGACGACGGCGTTTTCCGTTGATGAAGCTTCTTGTCTTTTGTGTTTGCGACTTCTCTTTTGAGAAGGTTTCATTTTTTCGATCAACCCAGAAGGAAAAATGTGGACTTTTCCTCTGGATTGTATCCTCTCTGCGGAAATGAAGTGGGAATTGAGAAAAAATTGAATTTTCTAAGAAGAACTCTGTTTTCGTCGCGGCTAGGGTTTATAATCGGAGGGTGAGGTTAATGGCTACGATGTAAGAAACGGCGATCGGTTGTGCCGTCGTGACTGAATATAACATATGGGCCTGAAGTTAGGCCCATTATTTGAATATATCAAATTTGGGCTTTTTAAATACAGAATTTGAGTATAGAAAAAAACCCATTATCGTTTATAATTAGGATTTGGATTAATTTCATCGGGTCCATGTTCGCGGATTCGAATTCTGATCGGTTTATTTAGATTTTCTAGTTTAAACATATAAAATCTATTCGGGTTTTTTAAAGTTGTTCATCAAATTCAAGTTGGTTTATTCCAGATGCGGGTGGGTTTCAGATTCTATGTCGAATCTAATTTTAGATTCAGGATTATTAAATCAGTTTATTTCAAGTTCGAGTTCATATTAAGATATTTTTGAATTTTTCAAATATTAGTAATTAATATAATAAAACACTAAAAAAAAAATTAAAAAGAAAAAATTAGCCAAACATACAAAACCAAATTAAACCTAAATCCGAAATCTGTAGAAACATCAGATTATGTTAGTTTTAGATAAAACTTTGAGTTCGGGTCGATTTATCCGTATTTTGGTTTTTATATTTAATTATGATTTCGAATTCGGTTGGATTTGGGTGGGTATATTTAGGTTTTATTTTTTTGAATTCAGAAAAATAAAATCTGTTCAAATTTTTAAAATTTATTCTCGAATTTGTGTTCAGATATTTCGGATCGGGTTTGGATAAATGTTTCACGTCTAATTAAACCAGTTAATTCTCCATTTTACTGTTGTAAGATTAGGGGGAACGTTGTAAAATTCTGATCCAAAATGTAAAGCACTTCAAGAAACGCCTTAAAGGAATTGTTTAAGGGAATTTATGTTTATCATTATGTAGATCAAACAATCATCCTCCCATTACTAATATTTTTTGGCTTTTGCATTATATCTCACACGAAGAAAATTCAGAACTCTGAAAGTTGCTTGCGGTCAAAGAAACAACCAGAAGGAGTTTCTTGATGTGGAAGCAAAGCCAACCTCACAGGACTTGATGCTCCTTCTTCCACAGACAAAACTCCAGTCTTGTAATTCATATCCGTCTTAACAAATCCAGGACAAACCGCGTTCACGCGAATCTCGGGATGTTTCTTCGCTATGATCCTCGTGTAACCATTCAACCCGGCCTTTGAAACCACGTATGCGGCCATAACCTTAGTCCATTCTTTTGTCTTAACCTTTCCCTCTTTGAATTCGCTAAGAAGTTGGTTAATAACTTCGTCGATTTTTTCCTCCGTCAGATTCTCTGCGTCGCTCAGAATCCCTTTTGCCCATTCGTTCAGTAAATACTGATAAATATAAACCAATTGTGATAATGTAGAATAGAGAGTTTATCTGCCAACATATCTCAAGTTTTGTTTGATTTGTTCGTACCTTTAGTTGACCCATGAAGGATGATACATTGACCATTCTAGGAGAATCAGATAACTTCAAAAGGGGAATAAACGCCTCGCACATTCTCTTTGGTCCATAATAATTAATATTCATGCATTCTTCAGCTAGCTCATAATTATTCTCTGTGATAGTGTCCTCCCAATTGAAACCTACCTGCCATGTGGATTGAACAAGAAAGCATCATTATACCACCATGTCATTTGTAACCTGAAGATAAAAGATACTTACTTTCCCTGCTCCAGCTATTAGCGTCTCAACATCGGTGATTACACCACCAACCCCTGCATTATTGATCTGTAAAGTAATCATCAAAAGATCACTCAACATTTCACACAAAAAACGGTACAATTCAGAGAGACTAGACAAACCTAACTTTACTAAAACTGTTAATCACAAGTCTAGTTGGATTAGATTAAACACAAAAAGTACAAGAATCTCTAGTCAAAAGTGTTAATCACAAAGGAGCATTTCTTCTTCTCAAACCAGATTTGAAACTGTGAAATAGTACAGGACGTGTGTTCAAAGTAAACTGATCAAACAGAGTTACTACTAATCATACCAAGATATCGAGTTTCCCAAATTGGGTTTTCACAAAGTTGGCAAGAGATGTGATACTAGCAGGATCGGTGACATCAAGCTGATGAAAGACAAGGCCTTGATCAGAAGCTTCAAGCTCTTTCTTCAGTGTCTCAACAGCTTCAAGTCCTCTTTTCTCATCTCTAGAGGTCAAAACAACCCTAATCCCATTACTTGCTAATTGTCTGCATATCTCTAACCCAATTCCCCTGTTTGCTCCAGTAACTACAGCATATCTACAAAACCCCATAAATAAAATGTGACAATCATAACCCAACACCCACTAAGATTACAGGTGAAATCAAGAACTAAGGGCTGCTGTGATTGAGACATACCTTGGTGTTTCCTCTGTCATTTTCTAACCTTTTTTCTTTTTTCTTGGTTTCAGACAAACTGTTTTAACATTTCGAATTCCTCTTTGTTCTTTTGGCCAAACAACAAAATGTGGAAACCAAAGAAGCCACGTTGCTCACAAATTGATGTTCCTAGAAGATAAGAGTGAGTGGTCCAAAACAAAACCCAATTTCAGAATGACCTTTAATCCGACGCCGTTGCGTGTGTGATATTATTTTCATTCTGAAACTATTTATTATGGATTCATAGTTTATAAACTTATAATTCCCTCATGCATGCATGATACATACGAGAACATAAACTCTATGGTTTTTGTTGAGATATCAATCCCGTTGATTGATATAACGAGCATTATTAGTATTTCCTTTGATATCTCATGTATTTACTTTGCCATCTCATAGAGATTTCTGGTTTCCGAAAGTAGATTATTTATCTTGCATATATAGATTTGTACGAACTTGACAATAGAAATAACACAAACACAAAATGTAATACAGAAAATTATGTGATATTTTGTATTTACAACAGTTTTAATAGAATTCATAAACAAATATGTAAAATTTTTCTAGTAACAATTTATACTCCATTTCTCTTTTATGTAGGAAGTGAGTGACTAATATATTCTTTATGTGACCATGCATTGTTGAATGTTATCCGTAAGGAATATTGCTAAAAACATTTTTTTTTATAGTGGATTGTGGCATAAATGCGATATCCAATTCTCAAGTTATCGTAACAAATAAGTTTCCGTGTTTTGACAACAGAAAATAGACTACCGCAACAAAAAGTACTGATAAAATGTAGAAATTTTTCTCTTCTTACTTTTGTTTTATATTATTTTAGATTTTATCCTATATTAATACTTGAATCTATACCTTATCGAGATGATAATTCTCATTGTCCTCTTTTGAACCAAGTTCTACTATTAGAGCAACAATGCTTATATCATCCAACATATATATATAAGGTGGCTCGGACACCAATTTTAGTCTTACAATCTAAAATTACATAGTTAGCAATAAATAGATTGGTCATACTGTATGCCTCTTTTCACTATTATCTTAGGCTCTTCTTATTTCACATATGGAATTTATATATTATTAATGATGCATGTATTAATGGCGAACAAAATTCTATAATATTAGTATATATTGTAATTTCTATAGGATAAAGTTAGCTAAGCTACTTTGTGTTTAATCGACAATTAAACATTTTTGTTAATCAACATTGTCATGGATGTATTTGACAATGATTTTCTTTACTTTAAGAATCGGTTTTCAATATCTAGAATCATTATCTCTATAGAGAATAAATAAAATTAAGTCCTATCAAGAGGTATAAGTTGAGTGGAGTATGAGATTCGATTATTTTTGTCCTTCCAAAATATTGAGAATCGAGACTATATATAAACTTATGAAGCAAAATTGTAATTTTATTAACCAAAAGCAACGAGAAAGAAAAAAAAACGAAACAGGAAAAAAAAATGGCTCAGATGGCTACTTTGACGGAAAAGCAAGCTAGTGAATACTTGAACGCAAGGCCAAAGTATCCGACAATATGGTACAAAGTGTTGGCTGGTCGAACCAGCGGCCATAAGGTGGCTTGGGATGTTGGGACCGGCAACGGTCAGGCTGCTCTTGGTGTATGTTATCTTTTTCATCTACTTTTTTATGTTTATT
Source organism: Sisymbrium altissimum (assembly GCA_900406495.1). Lineage (NCBI taxonomy): Eukaryota > Viridiplantae > Streptophyta > Magnoliopsida > Brassicales > Brassicaceae > Sisymbrium > Sisymbrium altissimum. The sequence goes on along the minus strand of OVBI01002442.1, from coordinate 10,641 downwards.
ATAATCTTTATATATATTTATTTTCAAAGACGTCCGATATAATATCTGCAAAGAAAACAAAGTTTTCACCTTCTTATTTTGTTTCAGTGTATATCCAGATTTTAGCGAGTTCTTATATATACTTGGAAATATAAAATTAACGTAACAAACCAATATTGTTTTTATTGCGCATATCATTCCCTTTAAAACTACTATACTCTTGCAATTTTTACGAACGAATCGTGAGCTCAATTATATATGTGTTAATAGGTTGCTGAATACTACGAAAAAGTGGTGGCAACTGATATAAACGAAAAACAGATCAGTCTTGCAAAGCCGCACCCAAAAGTCACATACCTGTACACTCCAGCATCAATGTCAGACGACGAGCTAGTGGCTAAACTCGGTGGAAAAAACTCCATAGATCTTATTGTAGCTGCCCAATCTCTTCACTATTTCGACCTTAAGAGATTTTATGCCATAGTGAGACGTGTTCTTCGTAAAGATGGTATAATCGCGTGTTGGGTCTACAATGACCTCATGGTCAGCCCAAAAGTTGATGCCATCATGAAACGTCTGGTGGATTCAACAAAACCGTACAGAACCCCGACTATGAATTTGGCGTTTGATGGTTATAAAACAATAGAGTTTCCTTTTAAAAATATAAGATTGGGGACTCAAGGAAGGCCTAAAGCTCTCGAGATTCCACATAAGCTTTCGCTTGATGGGTATTTAGGGTTTTTTAAATCTTGGCAGCCTCTAGTGAAGGCTAAGGAGCAAGGAAAAGACCTTTTAACTACTTCGATTATTAATGGTTTTAAGAAAGCTTGGGGTGATCAGGAACAAGTCAAGGATGTTGCTTACAGGGCATTTTTGCTCGCTGGAAAACTCGAGGTATGTTATGTTATGATAATAAAACTACGTATCATATGTTGACAAGCAAAAGCAAAAAAAAAAATTATGTATCATATAAAAGGATTCACTTTAACTCAACTCGGACTTTATTCAAGAATTAAGACCGAATCATCTAGCTCGATAGTTAGTTTAAATTTTTTGAACGAACGAAATTCATGATTCTAACCTGCAACAAAGTCAGATTAAACCAAAGCATCAATATGATTGACACCCTTACATATCTATCAGTTTAAGATTCGCAAATCGATCTGTTTACTTTTTTTCTTTTAACCTTTGTTAACAATACTCTCTTTTTCTTAACTCTTCTTCATTTCTTATCAAATGCAGTGAGACTCGTTCTGGTTGTTGGAGTGATGAAACTGAAAGGAAATTGTATCTGTTTTCAAAACAAATCTTCTAGACGAAATAATGCATTGGACCGCACAATAAAAGAGTGTATATTATATAGTCCATAGTTTCATATTATATATGTAACGTTGCAATGTTTGTGAATCAATAGCATATTATTAATTACTTATAGTGTGATAGAAACATATATTACCCATATACTATTTAAAGCAAATATATATTTTTGTTGAAGAATAATTCTTGACCCAATCTATAAATGAAGTGAAGCTATATTGAGTTAGATAGAGAATCACGCAGTGAAGTTGAGCCGTAATCTCGGACTCAATTGACACAAATTAAATCTACGTCAGCAAGAATTTCTTCAAATTGCGAGTGAACTAGCTTCAAAGCTGCATATCTTTGTTGGTCGTTGTAACTAGTAGTAGTGATTTTATTTATCTTGAGGAGAACATTTTGGTCATTTTGGTTGCAGAGATATTTAGATAAGCATAGTGAGGAGCAAGAACAAAAGCAATAACGACAAAAGCAACGTCCCTACATTATTCATGGTGTTGGTGTCTTGATTTTTGTGGACTATGACACTGAGAGAGACATTTAATTGCAACACTAAAACCGTGTCTTGTCAACGTGCACCAAGATAATTGTCATAGCCAACCCGAAAGCCAAAATTGTGTGGATAAGATAGAGTGTGACGCCCAAAAGGCCAAAACAAAGTAATAAACTTCTTTAATTTTGCCGCACCAACATATTTACCGTCAAAACCAACCAGAAATGGTTCCTCAAGGTGGATCCACTAGTGAATAAGTAAAACGTTATCTAACCCCTTTTTCATTTTTGGTAATTATAATGATCCTCTCTTTTTCTTTCCTCCCCTAAAAGACACCAATCTGTGGAAACTAAAAAGATAATGAGATTGATACTAAAGTTGCTGATTCTGCTTCTACTTGTCTTGCGTCATCATACTGATTCTGCCTCCATTGTCAAGTTCCTTCCTGGTTTTGAAGGCCCTCTTCCTTTCGAACTTGAAACCGGGTTTGTAAATTGTCTCTACTTATTTTCATTGGCAGAGTATCGTGGGAGTTAAATTAGTCATTCTTCTAAATCGAAGGTACATTGGTCTTGGTGAGGAAGAGGAACTACAAATGTTCTACTATTTCATTAAGTCTGAGAATAATCCACAAGAAGATCCTCTTCTTATTTGGTTAACTGGAGGACCTGGATGCTCTTCTCTTTTTGGCCTTCTTTTTGAGAACGGTAAATCTATTATACTTCTTATTTCGCAAAGCATTCTTTTCAATGACTTATACTTGAAGTGAAAAAAAAAATATAGGGCCTTTAGCTTTGAAGTTCGAGGTTTACAATGGAAGTATTCCTTCTTTGGTGTCCACTACATATTCATGGACAAAGGTATATAGCAAAAAGTATGCTCATACATATATCGATCACATGTCCAACTTTTTTCTTAATTTTAGATAATTTCCTCAGGTGGCAAACATAATATTTCTGGATCAGCCTGTTGGATCTGGCTTCTCCTACTCAAGAACTCCACTTGTGGATAAAGTTAGTGACACAGGTGAAGTTAAGAAGATTCATCAGTTTCTTCAAAAGGTAATAATTAATAGACAAACTTAAATTGTATTTTTAAGCATTTGTCTTGGACTAAAACTCTTGTGTGTTTTGAATTCGCTTGGTGTGACACTGTGACTTATTGATTGACAATCATTTTCGAGATATTAATCCTGATGAGATGTACATTTAGTTTAGCTAAAACTCGTTATCGTCTTAATATAGTTTCCAAGTTATTCAACCATTACACATTCTGTTTCGAACCAAGCATGATGAAACGATATAAGTGTTTATCAGTATTCCGTAAGGACCAACATCTAGAGTGTTTTCCTCCAAAGATCTTTTGTATTGTGCAGTGGCTAAGTGAGCATCCACAATTTTCCTCCAACCCATTTTACGTTGCAGGAGATTCTTATTCCGGTATGATTGTTCCTCCCGTCGTTCAAGAAATCTCAAAAGGTTCCCATACAGTTTTCTTTGAATATCGTTTAATCAACTCTCTCTGACATTTTAACAATATATAGACACCATGATGCAGGAAATTATATATGTTGCAAACCTCCTATAAATCTACAGGTCAGTGATATTTAATTGGTTCTGATATTATATATGCTTTTTACTTTTTTCTATAAACAGAATTTATATAATTATGTATACTATTTTTAAAACTAAATATTCATGATATATACATATATTTTACCCCAAAAAAACAGGGTTATATTCTTGGAAACCCGGTAACAGATAGCAAATTGGAACACAACTATCTTATTCCATATGCTTATGGAATGGCATTAATCTCGGATGAACTATATGAGGTATGGTATTCTTCACTAGACTCTCTGTTTATGAAGCCTCAAATGATATAACAATGATCAAATCCTATTTGTTTACAGTCAATAAAAAGAATCTGTAAAGGATCAGATTTTGGAAATGTAGACCCACGTAACACAGAATGCTTAAAACTCACTGAAATTTACCAAAAGGTACAGACTCGAGAAATGTAACTGATGTTCAGCATGCATATGTATCTACTAATGGCCATCACTAATTCAGCTATATTTTGTTTGGTTGGTTTACAGTGTACCGACAAATTATATAGTTACCATATATTACTACCCGATTGCGACAAGACATCTCCTGATTGCTTTGTAAGTAATACATCTTTCCTCATCTAGTGACTCTAAGAGAAGTATTGGTTTTTTAGTGATCTATGTATCCTTGTCCGTTGACAGTTAAACTATACAGACAAGTATGGAAAACCTAAAATAACACTTTTATAGACAAATTTACACAACTAGTATGCTGCTTTTTAACAAAAAATTAATTCTCACAAAATTTGTTAACAATTAAGATCGAAGCACCGAAGGTTATAAAACAAATTATAGAATCTAATAAATTATAAATATTGATGATTCTGGCATTAAGTACGATTATATGTGTGGACATATGCTCATTTTGAGAAATAGGTAACAGTAACACCAACATGTCATTCAAAAGATATTTCGAAGAAACATAGTTACAAGTTTGCTATCGGCCTTTCGCAGCTTTATACATATTTTCTCCTTGAAAAGTGGACCAATAACGAGAGGGTTCGCGAAGCTCTTCAACTCAATAAGGTGTGTGCCAAGTTTATTTTAATATCATTGATAATTAATAAGTGATGATATACAGAAAACTTATTTGTGTTGAACCTTTATAAAGAAAACTTCTAAAATCAAAATTATGATCTATTCATAACAGGGGAGTATAGGTGAATGGAGGCAATGTAATTATGATGGTATTCTGTATAATTACGACATTCAGAGCACCATACCATACCATATGAATAACAGCATTAGCGGTTTCCGATCTCTTATCTTCAGGTAATAGTTAAACCCGTTCTTTCAAGAATTGATACTGATCTTGTTCCCTATACAACTACAATATAGAACCGAACCGAATTAAATCAAAACCAAAACAGAACCTGAATTTGCCTACAAAATTAATGGTTTTATTATTTTCAACAAGAAGAACAACGAAATGGATTTTAGCGTATTTGAACCAAACTGAACCGAGTAAATCCAATGTTTATAACAGTTTTATATTTTTTAGTTATATACATATTAATAAATAGACAAATCTATATTTTGTAAGAAACTTTATTAAGATGATTATATATATGCGGTTTATGGTGATAGTGGTGATCATGATATGACGGTGCCTTTCATTGCAACTCAAGCTTGGATAAGATCTCTCAATTACTCCATTATTGATGACTGGAGACCTTGGATGATAAACGATCAAATCGCTGGGTACATATTATATTGTTTTAGGTTTTTCTCGCTCATTAATTTTTTTCATCGTATTACAAGCTTATCAAACTCATGTATGAATCATCTTTGCTTTTCTCTTGACAGATACAAGAGAACTTATGCCAATAAGATGACATTTGCTACTGTCAAAGCAAGTCTTTCCTTACAACTATTAAGTTGATCAATTTTTGCATTGCAAGGAAAATATTCTAATTTTTTTTTAGTGTTTTGATTATAGGGAGGTGGACACACGGCGGACTATAAACCAAACGAAACATTTATCATGTTCAAAAGATGGATCAGTGGCCAGCCTTTGTAATAGAAGCTCAAAGCCTTTAGATATTGAGATGATTTGTATAACACTATAATCAGATTCATATACTTATCAATAGCCATTTGGCTCCGTATATATATTATCAAAGAATGAGAAAGTAGTTAAAGAAATACACAAAAATATATTTTCTTTCTTTTTTTCTTGCGAAACAAGAAATAAAAATAAAAGAGAAATAAGATAAAAATAACCAAAAAACCTCCACACTAATGGAAAATTAGTGTGAATCTTAATTTAAAATATATATATATATATATATATATATATATATAATTTAATGGATTAACTGTTTCAGTTTTTAAATGATTTATTTTTATCCACAATATCACACATGTTCAGTGAAAAATAAACTGAAGATAAAAAAAAAAAGTTTATTGTTATCTATGTGTTCTTCCTTTAGACGATGGTTTAATAACCAATGTGCAGATATGCTAAAGAAGCCATCATATATATATAGGGTTTTTTTTCAAATTTTCTCCATAAGTCTGCATATGATAATGGAACCTGAAAGGAAAAATGATTTAGCCTCCAAAAACAAAACAAAAAAAAAAGATTCCGTTTGAAGAAACAAAAACTAATTGGGCTTAAATAACTAAATATATGGGCCGAAAGTAAAAGGCCCATCACTAGTCGACTGAGAAATGTCGTCTTGTTCGTTTGTTTGTATCTGTTTTTATAAACCACCGGAATCCATCGAAGCGGGAACCAGAGCCTCTCACCGGCGTTAACACCATCGGAGTCTCAGTCTATTTAACAGTTCTTTTCCTCTGAGTTCTGAATAGAGAAAAGTCTGCGACTTCAAATAAAAGGAGAACATCACACATCTTCATTACAAATGGTCTCATTGGTTTTATCCACTCGTCCTCAAAGTTGTCTACTTTCAGAGTTTCCCGTGTCTAATTACGCCAACCCTAAACCGAAGCTGCTCCTGGATTGTCTTCCCAGGACCGTCCGAGTACACTTATCTGTTTCCATCAAGAGAAAATCCTCTGTGAAGACTCTCTGTTTCTCTGAGACAAAGCGTCGAACACCTTCCGTGCAATCCAAACGTGAATTCTGGGAAGACCCAGATGATGGTAGCGACAGTGAAGACGAAGAAGAAGAAGATGAAGAAAACGATTTAGATTTCGAGAGTGATTGGGAAGAAGGAGACTCGAGAGACCAGAAGCTTACTACAGACAACAACTACGAGGAAGTGCTTGCAAGAGGTTCCTTCTCTTTTTAAGTATATGCAACTGAAGGAGTTTTAAAGGTGTAATTTTTATGTGTGTGGTTGTGTATTTGTAGAGGTTGAGCAACTTCTTGAACCTGAAGAAAGAGCGATTCTGCTGCAAAATGATAAACCAAACCTTCAGATGATATCAACAGTAAGTTTTTGTAAGTCATTTTGTCTTTCAGTGTCTCTTGTTTATGTATGTTGTGGTTTATATACTTGTTGTGTTGTGTTGCAGAAGAAGTGGAAGCCACTTCAGACTCTTGCTCTGTCAATGCAGATTCAATTAATGGATAACCTTATTGAGAATGGACTAGATATTGATGATGTTGACAAGGTTATGCTTTTGAAACATGAAATGTTGTTGTTGTTGTTGTTGCCAAATATGGTTTCTAATCTTTACTATAACATTTGGTTGAATGTCTTATTAATAACAGGACGGCCAAACCGCTCTGCATCAAGCAGTCATTGGTAAGAAAGAAGCAGTGATTAGTCATCTTTTGAGAAAAGGAGCAAATCCGCATATTCAAGATCGGGTGAGAACTTATCTGGTTCCATATACTTAAAATAGATTTGTACAAAATGGTTCAAACTTTTCAGAATAGGATTGTTTAAACGTACAGGACGGTGCATCTGCGCTTCATTATGCTGTTCAAGTTGGAGCATTGCAGACTGTAAAACTACTGATCAAGTACAACGTAGACGTCAATGTCACAGATAATGTCAGTAGCAATGATCCAAGCCATACCATTTTAGTTATAGATTTCGATTAATTCCTTTGAAGATCTGATGAAACTTTCTTTGTTTTACAGGAAGGATGGACTCCTTTACATATCGCTGTGCAAAGCCGGAATCGAGACATTACAAAGATCTTGTTGACCAATGGTGCTGATAAAACAAGAAGAACAAAGGTGTGAATGGTGAAAAGTATATCGAAAGAAGCTGAGACTATATGAATAGGTTTTTGTTCGATAACCACTGCTCGATTTGGTTTAATGTTTCTTGTCATTTTGACAGGATGGGAAAGTAGCTTTGGACATGGCTCTGTGCTTTGGAAGAGATTTCAAGTCATATGATCTGGTCAAACTGTTGAAGATCATGCCTACTGACGATATATAGGCAGAGTTAGTAAGATTCTTCTTAATGATCAGGTTGAGATTACTAAACCGGGTTTGCCATTACATGTTTGATTGGAATCTAATCCGGTTAAAGTGTTTAAAGGTAGAAGAAACCCGGTTGAGTTTGTAAGTATTGTAATGCCAAACTAGATGTTGCTGTATGATCAAAAACCATTGAAGAAATTGGTAACTCAAATACAGTCCCTCAAAACTTTCCAATTACCATTCACTTCAAAAATGTTCTGTAAACATTACTACCTGTAGATATTAATTGTGTAACCACTCGAATCTTGGCTATATCACTTGTAAACTTTCTGAAACTTCAAGTTCGTGCTAAATTTGATCGCTAGAGAATCTTTTGATTAACATCTGACTGTTTAGTAACTATATTAGTTTCTTTAGACATCTACTTTGTATAATGCTTTTTTTTTCGTGGAAAACGATAGGAGTTAAGTGAGAAGTCTTCTGTCTGCTCCATTTCCATTCGCTTATGGAAACTAGTGGATACTTTTTAATTTGCACAAGAAAATAAGGTTTCGATTTCAATGAATTAGTGTTGCCTTTATTGGTTCGTGACTGTATAAGTGTAGATCCTATAAATTTGTAGTGGATTTCGCAGTGATTTCACATTGTCCTTAAAAAGTTTTTATTTTCTGTCTTTCATCTATATTAGATTTTGAAATGGCTAAAAGTTCTGGAGAGACTAAGTTTACTTTGAAACTTGTCGTTGATGAAGAGAAAAGGAAGGTTGTTTTCGCTGAAGCTTGTAGTGATTTTGTTGATGTGCTCTTCAGCCTTCTGACACTGCCAGTGGGCATCATTGTCAGATTCCTTGAGAATCATCGAAAAATCTGAGCATGTGCTTGTTGGTTGTTTTAGCAACCTTTATAAGAGTGTAGTCGATATGGGCACTGATGATTTTGAGACTGAAGCTTGTAAGCAGATGCTTCTTTATCCGAGGAGCTTCAGGGATGTCCAGTGCAAAAGGCTTTAGCTCAACTTACACCCTACTGAGGGCATCAAGTTGTTTGCCTGCAGTTCTTACTTCAGCTGTAACACCTACAGTAATTTTAGCACTTCTCGATGTCGATGTGGAATGTTGATGGACGAAGAGATCCAGTATTCAGAAAAAGAAGTTTGTGGAAAATATACAAGGTAGAGTATTTATTGGAGGCAGGTCTTCATTCATCATAACTGACGACTTGAAAGTGGCAGTTAGGTCGACTGACCTTGTCTTGAGAAAACTCAAATCTGTTGGCTGTGGTGATTTTCGTAAGGTTGTAGAAAGGCTTGTTGATATCTGTTTTGATGAGGTATGTTATTCTACGCTCCATGTCATTTGTCATGTGTAGAATAAGACCATCTCCAATGTACCACTCTATTTTTTATTCAATAATAAATTAATTTTAAAATAAAGTAAGGTTTCATCCAATGTACTATTCTAAAATAAAGTAACTTTAAAATAGAGTATATCCAAAATAGAGTTAGTGTTAAATATTTAGAGTTACTCTAAATATAGAGTAAACTCAAATTTTACTCTATTTTAGAATGAAATATAGAATAGGGTTTGAGAGAATCTTACTATAAAATAGAGTTTATATTTTAAAATAAAAATTCTTACTCTAAAATAGAATGGGGTTGGAAATGCCCTAACATACTTCATCAAAGTGGGATTTGTCGATTCGAATTCTTGAAACCATTCCTGGTAGTTATATATGTTTTCAAGGAGACCTTCAAGCTTCCTTCCTTTACAAGAATGTTACCGTCGCTACCTCATCCCAACAAAAGTAAGGATTTTATTTTATTTTACGTTTTGATTTCTATTACTTATTTTGTAATTTCTGAAAAAGAAAAACTAATTGAATTTTCTATGTAATCAGATACTACGATCTCAAATACAGCCAAGCTCAGGTTCTTAGGGTTTCAGCGGTTGTCACGGGAGAGGATATCGACGTGTTGATTGGTAAAGACATCATGGAAGCTATGAAAGAGAAGAAGGAAGTGCGGTTTGGAACGCGGTTTGGTCTCACTGATTGCAGGGAAAACTCAACAGGGACTATAAGCTATGCGTGCGGCGAAGCCACCTTGCGCTTCCAACCAGGTTCCGAGAGGAAGGCGGCTTTGTTTGGGAATCAACCAAGCTGCATCAATATTTGACCAACTTCAAGTCATCAACAATCCATTGTTAATGTTACGTTTAAAAATATTTGGGTTTACTATAGATTTTCTCAAGGGAAACAATATTAATTACTAATATCTTCGATTATGTTTTGTTTGAATGAGAAAAAAAGAAACTATCATTATCGGATATATTGTTTCCCATCACATCTATTGTTTTCACGGTCTTCTTTACCTCTAATAGAATCATCTCTTACATGGCTCTCATCTTTGATCTTTGAGCTTCAAGGTTTAGTATGTTCACCAATTTTTTACCTCAGCCAAAATAAGGCAGCCTTTGTCGTCTTCGTTTCCTTTTCCTTTTAACCTGTTTTAGGTCTACAGTCATGTGAGTAACAAATTACATATCAGTTAAAAATTAAGTGCATAACGTAAATGAGGTCATATATATATATATTCTCTAATCTCAAGTCACCACAATCGAGAAGAGAAGTTAGAAATCCAAAAAGAAACTAACTCAGTCAATCTTTATATATAAAAGAGGATAAACTTTCTCCATATAAGTTGACAAGTGGCAACACATTAACATGACACATATTAATATATATTTATAATTTTTTAAAAACTGTTATAATATATTAGTATTAAAAATATTATAAAAAGAGATAAGATGAATGATAAGAAAAAAAAACTAAATAAAAATTAAAAAAATAAAATATAATTAACTAATAACAACCAATAAAGATTAAATAATTAAATAAA
>OVBI01002441.1:0-20210 GCA_900406495.1 Sisymbrium altissimum | reverse complement strand
AACGAGGGCCAAACTCTGTGTAGATATGGTGCTATATGATACTTCTCAGGGAGAAATAGATCGTCAGCCCTTAAAAAAACGATCACTGGTCTAGAATAAATCGATGACAATACACAGCATCGATGTGTTTAGTCTTTAGTGGCATGCATGTTTCCAGCTCAGGTTTCAACTCAGAGACAAAGACATCTTCAATGCCCCAAGTTGTAGACTTTTTGTTTGGCTAATTATCTTCGTATATATGAATATTTTGTAGTAACGTATTTGTCTATATTTCTGTTAAAATGAATGAGAATATGTTTTCTTTGTTCTCCCATGTACGTAAGATAAAAAGAAATTTATTTTGTAGTGTTTTGGAAGTACTGACAATTTAAGGAAACAAATTGAAACTAGGTCACCTTTGCAAACCGACCCGCTCTGTTCCATTCATTTTGCATCAGTAACTTTCGAATTACTTTAGGTTTTAACTTTTGATACTTCTGTGACTTCTGTCTACGTGCAAATTTACTGAACTTCTAATATATAAACTCAAACCCAAAAGTAAGCATTTCAAACATGACCTAAGAATATAGACTCAAGCATTTCTCAAAATCATCAGTTCGATATAATATACAATCTGCCTATGTTACTCTTTCCAGTTAGTGAACGTTTACAGAAATTTAAGTTAATATACTTTTATATTTATTATATATTATATCGAAAACTAGCTATCCATGTCTTACTACCGAAAAATATGCAATTGTTTTGAAACTAATTAGGTAACTAACAAAAAAAAACATGAAAATCTCAGTAAAGATTAGCAATGATGCGTTGCCCATGTGATGTCCCCGAGTCTTTTTTCTATTACCATCCCACTACTACTTACAAGTTTCACCTTAATTTACACAATTACATTCCATATAACTACATAATAAATTTTGTGCTTCTTTGACACAAATTCTAAAATAAACATATTATATAATTATTATAGAAATTCTGAATTATCAAATATATATACACTAAATGAGGACGACAAGTTCTCTTTGAGTACTTGAAATTTAGTTGCGGCTTTAATTTGTTCCCGGCGGGTCCAAGTTGAATAGCAGTGACGACGACGAGTGACGTCCGTCGCGCCATTAAACCTTCGAAGAGCTAAGTGCTTCGAGAAAATGATATCCATCTCATTAATTCTAATTTAATTTTTCCATGTGCGTTAGCCGTTAGGTAGAATCATTAATTTATCCATGCAAATATCATGTAAAGCAATAGTTGTCTTAATTTTTTTCTCAATAATATGTAGGTATCAAAACATTATTGCTTGAATCAGGATATTGTTAAATTAAGCATGTAAGAAAAAAAACTAGTTCATTATTTGGTAATACGAAGTTGTATATTGACGCAGCTAAACTCATTATCACTTCTTATTTTTAATTACCAACCATGAACCATCCAATGCATATATTGAATGAATAATACTATGTATTTCAGATGAACATTTTATTTGGTATGAAAATTGTGGTCCCTTTGAGGACTATACTAAAATATTAGAATATATAGCTTGTGTATATAATAGTTATGGAGGTATTGTATGAATTAAATTTTTGATCCAATTAGTCTTTTAATTAAATATCTCATTAAATTAATAAAATATTATAATTTTTGTTAATATTGATTTTTTACTATATATATAGTACACACAACTTGCCTAAACAATATCATATATTATAATTAATAGAATTGCTGTAAAAAAAAAATCATTTTGACTAAATAACCAAAACGTTTAAAGTAAGTTTTGTCATATCATTAATAGATGTATGAGTCTTTTTCTTAGTTCTAATACTAAACTTTCTATCAATAAAAATGTGATAGAGAATCCAAATAATCAGTCTTCTATTTCTTTTGGCAATATATGAATCTTCTTCTCGTATGCTCATTAGCTCATAGCAATTCTCAAAACTAGCACTAAAATAAGTTTTGATTAAAAAAATAGTAAGGAGTATAATTTTTTTTTTACTAGTAACACAATTTCAATATCAAAGATTCAAAATGCCTAATGGGAGAATCCAAACATAGTGTTTTCACTTTGTTTGTAATTAATGAAGGATAACAAGTTTTTTTCACATAGTGATTTGTAATATTTTTAGAATTATAAATTTAGATTTGGAAAGAAAATTAGTGCTAAATGCCAGTAGGTAAAATATTATTTGTGGCAACATCTAAGCCCGATTAAAGGTTTTTTGCTTTTGTCTAAAGTTTTGCATTAAATCATTACATGCATGGAACAATATCAGGGTCCATTCATAAAATCATTTAATTGGAGAAATGTATTTAAAAGTTGTTATTGCATTAACATCTCATGCTACAGAAATTTCAATATTCGCTATAATGCTAATAAAATGAACCGGTGTGTCTTATGAAACAAACAAACCTTAAGCATATTTCAGATAAGAATCTTCATATGGAATGACTGAAGAAGATATTCCATATCTGGTCCTCATTATACCCAACTGTATATATGTACCCAACTTGACCATCGCAAAGAGCTAGCTTGAAGCGGTCCTCATTAATCGGGTTTCTGTTTAAAAACTGTCTACGAAAATAGGAATGCAAATTACATTAAGTTTGCGTGACTATACGACTTACGTTTAGATGTCAAATGAAATAAACAACCATATGTATCTTGTTACTGGATTACAGAATGAGGTAATGGATCAATGTAAACCATTAAATGTTAAGAAACAAAACAAATCAACCTTTCAAAAAGCCATCAATTATTATCAGACAGGAAGGGATGGGTGGGCTGTCTTATATGCAAAAAAAGGTTTACAATTGGATTTATTGTTTTGTAGGTTTTCTAAAAGAAATTTCCTAATTCGTTTTGCTATACAATTGGTTGAAACTTAGAAGTCGTGCAGTAATAGCGAGAAGTAAACCTGAGATCAAGCTCAAACAAAATAATCAAATCCTGCCTAGTAGATTTTACAAACGATTTCTCTTGATAAGTATGAAAAAAAAAAAATTAATTTGTTATGGAATCGTAAATTTATTTGATGCTGGAAAATGAGTTTTTTTTTTTACAACTTAATTACTCCGGTGAAAAAATATTGCCTCGTATCCAAACTACCATTAAATAAGGAGAGAAAATAAATCCTGAGATAAATTAAAGAGTCATGCAGTATGGTTGAAACTTATGGGTCATTTTTCGCGTATCAAATAAACTGAAGAAACCTCATGCAGTAACCATAGTTGAAAACTTAAAAAGCATTTGAGCAAATGTTATCCCAAAAAAAATACTATGGTTGATTACTTTTATTTTTTTATCGAAGAGTTTCCACTCATAATTTTTTTGTTGTTGTCGTTAATGGTTAATTTTAATCGCATATCAAAACAGAAAATTGTTTTCTTTACAGAGCCAGCAAAAACTTTTAAGTAGATAAAAAGCAACACACCAAGGTGTAAGAATTGAGCGGAAGAGAGAATTTCTTCTAAGCCGGTACATCAAAACGGGATAAATATATTGAAAAGTCTCCTACCGTTTAGGAAATTGGTCCACCTCCTTTCCACAAGGAACTTACTTCTTAGTACACCTAGGACTAGTTGATTATGAAGCAATATCTATATATTAGCAAGCACATTAAAACTTCTTCTCTACTAAAACACAAGCCATCAAAAGTTGCACAGAAATCACAACATGGCAGCTACATCATCTTCGTTACCAAATAACAAGTTCAGGATCAAACTATTGTTCATTCTGATACTAAACCTCTTTAATCTTCATACTTCAGTGTTTGCAAATTCACCAAACTCTAAATTCTCAAAATTCTCAAGAAACCCAAACTCCGAGTCATCATCATCAAGAAGAACCAAACGCTCAACTTCTTCTGACGATGGGTTTCTCAACTCAGTCCAACGCAGCTTGGACGACGCTCTCTTAGCTCATTCCCTCGCCTTACGCCTCACGCTCTCGCACCGTACATCTCAAACCCTCATGCTCGATCCTGTCAACGACTGTCTTGAGCTGCTAGACGACACGGTCGACATGTTGTCTCGCATCGTCAACAAGCCTAAAGATCACGTCAATGAAGATGTCCATACGTGGCTAAGCGCGGCGTTGACTAATCAAGAGACTTGTAAGCAAAGCCTCAGTGAGAAAACGAGCTTCAACAAAGAGGGAATCACGATGGATTCCACCGCAAGAAACCTCACGGGTTTACTGACCAATTCGCTAGACAAGTTCGTTTCCGCTGCGCAGAAACATCCTTCTTCGTCTGGTATCGAAATCGGTGGCCGGAAACTATTGTCCGACCAGGATTTTCCAAGGTGGATTTCTTCGTCGGACCGGAAGCTTTTAGAAACTTCGGTGGAAGAGCTGAGACCTCACGCGGTGGTGGCTGCCGACGGAAGCGGGACCCACATGAGCGTAGCGGAAGCGTTGGCGTCTTTGGAGAAGGGGAGCGGCAGAAGCGTGATCCATCTAACAGCTGGAACCTATAAAGAGAATCTGAATATCCCGAGCAAACAGAAGAACGTTATGTTGGTTGGTGATGGAAAGGGCAAAACGGTCATTATCGGTAGCAGAAGTAACAGAGGCGGCTATAATACTTACCAAACCGCTACTGTCGGTGAGATTTTCCTTTGTCTATTCTATTTATAAGTCGACAAGTTTTATACTTTTTATAGTATAGATTTGTAGTTTTTATGTCGTACTCCTTACTATGTTGTTGTACTTTTAGGTTTTTGTATCAACCAACTGCTTACTCAAATTTAATATTTAATTTTTTTTTTTTTGGTTGATTTTTTGAAAGCCGCCATGGGGGACGGATTCATAGCTCGGGACATAACATTCGTGAACAGCGCGGGACCAAACGCGGAGCAAGCGGTAGCATTACGGGTCGGGTCAGATAGATCCGTTGTATACCGATGCTCAGTCGATGGGTACCAAGACACACTCTACACTCTCTCCAAACGACAATTCTATCGAGAGACCGACATAACCGGCACCGTCGATTTCATCTTCGGAAACTCAGCCGTCGTTTTCCAGAGCTGCAACATCGTATCCCGAAAGGGCTCGTCCGATCAGAACTACGTCACGGCCCAAGGACGATCCGACCCGAATCAGAATACCGGGATTTCGATCCATAATTGCAGAATCACCGGTTCGATCGGGACTTATTTGGGTCGGCCGTGGAAGCAGTACTCGAGGACCGTTGTGATGCAATCGTTTTTGGACGGTTCGATTCATCCTTCGGGTTGGTCTCCTTGGTCGAGCAGTTTCGCGCTGAAAACTCTGTTTTACGGAGAGTTTGGAAACTCGGGTCCTGGGTCATCGGTTTCGGGTCGGGTTGATTGGCCTGGGTACCACCCGGCGTTGACGTTGACTGAAGCTCAAGGGTTTACTGTTTCGGGTTTTATTAGCGGGACCTCATGGTTGCCGTCAACAGGTGTCGTTTTCGACTCTGGGCTTTTATAATTTATAAAGGGGGCTTTTATTTAATTTTATCCTCGGTATACACTGGCTTCAATTGATTATTAATTAATCAAAATTGATATGGTAGAAAAAAAATTGTGTGATTCATTACACGTTTGTGTACTAAATGTTTTCATGGGGTTTATACTCTTGTATTTGTAATTTATCTCGTCGTGAATAAATTGTAAAAGTTTGTATTGTAATATCGGTTGTCATATTCTCTTCTCTCTCTCAGAATATATTACATCTTTTTTTTCTTTTTTTTTTTAACACGCAATTTATCAATCACGACAAGGTAAGCAATGTATAAATTTTAACTGTTTTCACTACAAGTCTACAAATATCCTACAAGCTTAGCTCGGTCTTATCGTGACAGAAAATCACACCTGGGGGTGGAGGATTTGTAGACCAAGATGGTTCTGTATATATACAGGTTAAAAAATGCTGAGATCCCAAACTTAATATGTACTTCTACTGCTACTTACCCATTGATCTGAGTATGTATATGATTACGCTCCTAAGGCAAATGTTCATTGTATTCATACAGTTAAATATTTCGGAAAGAGTTATAAGCTGGTGCCCTATATTAAGCTTGGCTATTTGTAGTTTGAATCTTGTTAACCTTTGTCACTATCGAGTAAAACGTCAATGAAGAAAAAGCCAAAGCAAAATAACTGTTATAAAATCTTATCAAAACAACCAATCTGAAAGAAAAACTAAAGAAGAAACAAAAAACAGAGCCATGCTCAAAGGGACTTACGAGGATCCAGGAGGAATAAACTCGAACTGGATCTTACGCTTGGACGATCTAGGAAGATTAAGATTAAGAAGATTGGTGCTGAGTTAAAGTTGTTTCTCGTCGTCTGTTTCACCAGCACAAACTTTGACAAGCTCAAGAAATGACAATTTTTCGAGCAAATGTTTCATATGCTCCAATTCTCCTCTAATTCCACTGTAATCGGTTATCTCCAGGACCCTCACAAGATACGACAATAGAAAAGAATATTCCGACAAGCACTCACAAAAAACTTCATCTTCATCTTCATCTTCATCTTCATCTTCATCTTTATCTTCATTTTCATGGGTCTTTTATCTATTTATTTTGTCTTTTTTCAAGTTAAAATAATAAGAAGAAAACAATTTATAGAGCACACTTATCTCCATAGTCATAGTATCGTATAGCTTCAAGATCTCAACATGTCTTAACCCTTTGATGAGATTGGTTATATCGCAGGTAATGATATCATCAATATGACCATGATATCGTCCCCTCCAGGTTTGATGTTGTGGCAAAGTAAGACCAACCGTAGCTTCAACCAGGGAGTCGAGATTAACAATCGGATAGGATTTTGGAGCAAAATCAAAGTACTTTAAGCAGGTAAGATTCGGAGTATCAAGAGTAATGCTCTCCAAATCAAAGTTAACACCAAGGCAAAAGGCATATTTATGGTTGATAGTAAGTCTCTCAAGGGTTGGACTGGACACTGTGCGAGATCATTCCCAGTTCTCACATTCCACATCACGCATCACTAACTCCACAAGCACAGGGCAAGAAGAAAGAAGCTTCTCGAACGCACAACAAAAAAGATCAGAGAATTGAACTGATTTAATAATGAGAGTCTTGAGCACCGGAAGATGAGCATTCTCAGGGAGACGATCAATTCTCAAAATAGACCATAGTTTAAGCTCAACAAGCGTCTCGGAAGTGAAGATTTCAAAAGGAAGTAAATATCCTTCATCTGCGGCAACCCATATATCCAGTTTAAGCTTCATGACACCACGCTTCAGCACATTACAGAGAAAACGGTTGACACGAGCATTATGATTTGGACTACCACGTCCGCGACACTTTAGAGAGAAGTTCCTTATGCGGGTACTGTCCGGCAGAGCCAGCTCCCTTGATTCTCAGATGTGTTATCAAACTCGAGATTTGGTATGATGGTATAGAGATTTTTCCACCTCTTTGAGAGAACCGAAGCAAAAGCAGCCTCCTTCGCGGAAAGGAAAGAGACAATGTGACAGATGACTTCATTTGATAGGCTGCTAATTCTATCCATATCCTTTTGCTCAGTTAATTGAAATAGATCTAGTTTTCGACCACAAAGTATCACCCACTACAAAATTTACAAAAGTAGTTTCAAAGTGGAATCATATACCAAGATATAAGGCTTAAACTATTACGTTAAACTAAGAAGCCACTTCAGTCAAACTGATTAAGATAAATTATCAGAACTACCTTTACTGCAGACGAGAAAGCAGAAGAAAAAGTCTCAAACTTTGAAATCAAGAGAGGACATACAAACGCAATATGCGACGCTAAGAAGCTATTCAAATCAGATTTTGGTGCTAAAACTTGAAAGTAAAAGTAAAACAAGCGAAGTAGAAGAGATGAGTTTAACTTTCGCCACATACCTTGGAACAGAAGCCAGGTCGACGGAGAAGTCTGGTAGACTAATGAAGATCACGAATCAAAATTCCCAGATAACTAACTATCTCCCACAATCATATTTATAGGTTCGATACAATCACTCAAATCACACGAGCACCGTGAAAATCCGCAGAAGAAGCAAATCTAAGTTAGGGTGACTTGGGAAAGAAATAAAAAAACAAAAGCAAAAAATTTAGGTTTTGGAAAAATAAAGTCGTTCGGTTTCCTATATAACGTGTTTGATTCGACCGGTTTTAAAATCTCTCAAACCGAACCCATTAAACCAGCCCATACACAAAATTCGACAAACTGAGGGAGTTTGAACTTCTTTCGGGGACCAAACCAATTAAATGCAGGCGAAGAAGTTAAAAACCAAAACCAAACCAATCGAGAAATGTAACCAGGGTATATGATTTTTGATATCTTCAGCTTCTTCTCCGATGCATTTGCTCAATCTGAAATGTCAAAACTTTTTTAATAGAAACCAGAGATTTAAACCGGTCACAGTTTAAGAACCGGACATAACCAAAATATTCCAATAGAGACTAGACTCGACGGAGCCTGCCTTCAATATCAATCCCTCAATTTCGTTTTCTGCCTTTTGACCTTTCGCTGGATGTTTTTGCTTTTTGTTCGTATCTCCGCTCGTAGGGCTTATATAAGAAACCAGATTAATTGATTAAGCATTTGTAAAGAGGTACATGCCAAACTTTACTCAATCTCTTCTGCTACTACTGATTCTATTCTTTTCCGATGGTTTTTTAATTCCTTTGTTTAAAGAATTATACTGGCGTCGTTAATTGGGTTTCCCTCTGCTAAATTTAATGTTTGAATCAATTGTTAATATTTTGATCAAAACCTTTCTCTGTTTGGTAATCCATGCGTCGCTGATCTTTCCGGTATAAAAGCTTTGACCTTTGTCTACTTAATATACTTGTTCTTTCGTGCAGAGAAGATGGATCGTGTTAGTAGTCTACCAGACGAGCTTCTTTGTCATATACTGTCTTTTCTTACGACAAAGGAAGCTGCTTTGACATCGGTTCTCGCCAAGAGGTGGCGCAATCTGCTTGCATTTGTCCCTTTTCTTAACATTGACGACTCTGTGTTTCTGCATCCCGAAGAGGGTAAGCGAGAGAGGCTAGAGATTATACGGAGCTTCATGGATTTTGTGGATAGAGTATTGGCATTGCAGGGTGATTCTCCCATCAAGAAATTCTCCCTCAAGTGTTTAACTGAGGTTGATTCAGATCGAGTGGATGGTTGGATAACCAATGTGTTGAGGCGTGGTGTTTTGGACCTTGATCTACTAGTCATTTTGGATATGGAGGGTGATAACTACCGCCTGTCTCCAAAACGTTTCGAGAGCAAGACACTAGTGAAGCTGAAAGTAGACTGTGGAGTTGAGATTGGTTGGTTGCCTGGGACCATTTTCTTACCCATGCTTAAAACTATGGTTATTGATTCAGCTTGGGTTGATAAGTTTGAGATTCTTCTTCCGGCTTTGCCTGCGCTAGAGGAACTAGTCCTGGATGATGTAATCTGGAAAGATTGGAATGTGACCGTATCAAGTGCTAGCCTCAAGACCCTAACAATAAAGTCCACTGACTGTATACGCACTTTATCACTGGATACACCTAGTCTTGTTTACTTCTGTTACACTGATTATGCTGGGGCAGACTATCCCCTAGTTAAAATGGAAAACTTGGTTGATGCTCGAATCCATCTTTCGGTAACTGAAGATGAAATCCAGCGAGCAAGAGCGCCAAATAATGATTTGTTAGAGGATGATAATGAGGACGATGTGGTTCTCCGATTTCACAATGTGGGGAAACTCATGAACGGCTTACGAAATGTTCAGTATCTTGACTTGTATCCTGATACCCTCGAGGTCAGTTTTCTTTTTCTTTTCTCTCTATTTTTTTTATTCAGCTGGTGTCCGATTAAATAAAAGACGGGAAACCAAGACTTCATGTTTCAATAATTCTGTTTTGTCTTGTTTTCAGGTGCTTTCTCTCTGCTGTGAATCGATGCCGGTGTTCAATAACCTCAAGTCGTTATGTATCAAGAGTGACATGGAACGAGGATGGCAAGCAATGCCAGTTCTTCTGAGGAACTGTCCACATTTAGAAGTTTTAGTCATAGAGGTATAAAAACAACTCATTTGCCAAACATTTACGAAGGTAGAGTTCATACTTTGAATCCCTTATTGTCTACTTTATGATTCCAGGGTCTCTTGCACCATGAGACAGATAAATGTGGAGATGCTTGCGACTGCATTTCTCGTGAAGACAAAGGCCGCTCGCTCGCCTCTTGTCCCGTGAAAATATTAGAGATTCAAGGGTTTCGAGGAACAATGAAAGAGATGGGAATAATAAAGCATTTCTTGGAGTATTTTCCGTGTTTGAAGGAGATGGAAATCTTTATTGAAGAGAATGAACCTACAGAGCTCAGAGTCCCTGAAGTGTCTAAACTTATCATGCAGATGATAGAAGACTACAACAAGTTATCGAGCTGCAATGTGCATCTCCTGGTGAGTGATTACTTGTATAAGAAGTGGACTGCAAAAAGAAGCCTCTGAAGAACAGAACTTACTCACCGTTTTGCCAAAGTCACCATGGAATTCAACTTCGGTTCTCTTGTTTATTATCACAAAACCTTTGTTTTGTTCATTCTCTTCGTTTTATTTGAATGTTTTTTTTTGTCATTTACTACGTTTAAGCTTAATAGTTAATGTAGGTTTTCAGAAACATCACATTAAAGTTTGATTCCATACCACTCAAGAGTTTTTACTTTAAAGTTGAGGGCTGTGTTAAATGTTCATTGAACATGAATAATGTCTTCTGAACATAATTGAATAATGTATTAAGTTGAGGGCTGTATTAAATGTTCGTTGAACATGAATAATGTCTGCGGAACATGAATGATGTCTGAGGAATCTAATCATATAGAGAGAGTGACTCTGATCAATGTGTCGAAACTAAACCGATTCAGACCAAGAGATTTAAAATCTAAACCAACCCGATCCGTTGACCAAAATTTACAAAGAAAAACCAAAATAATCCGAAACCTTTTGAATGGTTCGTTCGAGTGTGCCACGTGTATTGTTGAAAGAAAAAAAGAATGTGCCACGTGTATTATTGGGTTGCACATAGTTTTGGTATTTTACCAATCTGGCGCATAAAAAAGTGTTTGTTACAAGTGGAACCCTATATTCTATATTCCTCAGTAGCGTTTAATGGCAGAGGAAGGATCTGTCGAAATTGGAGAATTTGAGGAAGAAGCGGCGGCAAAGCTCACTGATTTCTTCTGCAACCATCGCGGCCGTCAATTCTCTGACCTGCGGTGTATAAGCTGGTGATAAGGAAACAAATCATAGATCGAAGATGGGGAAGGGCCCCTTATCATTTCGCCGTCTTTCGAGCATCCGACGCCGGAGGAAAGGTTCTTCGGTGAAGGATGACCCCACACAGACATCTAGACCTTCATCTCCGCCGCCTCCTTCACCGATCAATGCGGGGGGAGCGGTTGTGGTAGGTGCGACGGGGAAGGCGAAGAAGAAAGCAGGAGGAGCGAGACTGTGGATGAGGTTTGATCGGAGTGGGGCTATGGAAGTGTTGGAATGCGACAAGAGCACCATCATCAAACGTTCTTCCGTTCCCGCTAGAGACTTGAGGATCCTTGGCCCTGTCTTCTCTCACTCCTCTAACATTCTCGGTAAAGAAAAATGAATTGGAAATACGAATGAGTATGCATTGATCTGATCATAATTGTATGTGTTTCTGTTTGTTTGGCTATAAAAGGAAGCTTTTTTATTCGTTTTGCTTACTACTTAACAGTGATCACAATCTATATTTGGTTGGTGTGCAGCGAGGGAGAGAGCTATTGTTGTTAATTTAGAGGTGATCAAGGCAATAGTTACAGCAGAAGAAGTGCTGCTGTTGGATCCTCTCCGTCCTGAAGTTCTTCCTTTTATTGACAGATTAAAGCAACAGTTTCCTCAGGGGAATGCTTCTGCGAATGTGCAGTCTTCTCTTGATCCAGAAGCTGGAGAAGGTTTGCAGAGTGAGCTTCCTTTTGAATTTCAGGTCCTTGAGATTGCTCTCGAGGTTGTCTGCTCTATTGTTGATCGCAGTGTGGCAGCACTTGAGACAGATGCTTGGCCTGTACTTGATGAACTCACTAAGAATGTCAGCACCGAGAATCTTGAATACGTACGAAGTTTGAAAAGTAATCTCACCCGCTTGCTTGCCCGTGTTCAAAAGGTTTTTTTTTTGGCATTTTTCCCTTATGTACTGTTTGTTGTTTGACGGACGGAAACATAAAGCTTGTTGGTACAATTATTCAGGTGAGAGATGAACTCGAACATTTGTTAGACGACAATGAAGACATGGCAGACTTGTACTTGACAAGGAAATGGATCCAGAACCAGCAAGCTGAGGCAATGCTTGAGGGGACATTATCGAATAGTATCGTTGTTCCACCAAACAACTCATCAAATCTTCACCGGCTTGCATCAAACAGAAGCGCGAGCATGATGACGAGCATTATGGATGAAGATGATGTGGAGGATCTGGAGATGTTGCTGGAGGCGTACTTCATGCAATTGGAGGGAATGCGGAACAAGATTCTTACCGTGAGGGAATACATTGACGACACGGAAGACTACGTGAACATACAACTGGACAATCAACGTAACCAGCTGATCCAGCTGCAGCTGACGCTGACCATTGCCTCGTTTGCTATAACTGCAGAGACATTGTTGGCCAGCTTGTTCGGGATGAACATACCATGTCCATTGTATGACATAAATGGCATCTTCTGGTACTTTGTGTGGAGTATTACTGCGCTCTGTTTTGTGCTTTTCATGGTCACTCTTGGTTACGCTCGGTGGAAGAAGCTGCTTGGTTCATAATCTCTCTCTCTCCCTTTCTCACAGACCATGTGATGACACTAATGTAATCAAAACCCATTAGGCATGTTTAATAATTAATAAAGGTTGAGTAATAAAAGGAACGGTTTTCTAAAGAAGCGTCAATCATGGTATTTGTGGATAGGGAATTGACATCGCAGGGCAATTCTCTCGTTAATTAAGTCTCCCTCAAGTGTTTGATTCGGATAATCTGGATTTTTGGATAAAGTCGAAGAGCATACTCGGGATCAGCGACAACCTTTATGAGAAGCTTGCAGGGGTTACAGATGAGGACAAAAAGACAAGGACAGCTAGAGAAGTGAAACCAGACAAAGAGTAAAGAGGATCTAAGAGCTGGTTTTTGTATCTTCTTCGAGACATGACAAGGGAAAAGAAAAGATCGCTGAAGCTGTGACAGAGGACAAAGTTTTGGACAACTGTGGTGCAGCATCTGAAGCTTTTGGGGATATGTTTGAAAACCTTATGGCCCAACCAAAGGAAGCAGATTTAGTTGAAGGTTTCAGCCTGCATACTTATGCTACGAGTCCATCACCAAACTCTTTGGCTTCATCTCTTCCTGAAAAAGTATCATATGCTATTTCATCTTTTAAGACATTATGTTTTGCTTTTGTGGAATGGAATGCTTTGTGGGTATCTTCATTCTCCAAAAAAAAAAACATTTCGCTTTAATCGATTCTCAATTTGATTTTGGTTCCGTTCGAAAAACAGACCAAACTATGAACAAAGTTCTTTCTAAACAAGAATCAGAAGCAGAGTTTGACCAAACTATGAGCTAAATTCTCTTACTCGTAGACTGCATCCTGCAGTCCACTTTCTTACAAGGTTCCGGGCCTTATGAAGCAAACATGACAATTAAATAACTCAGTATAGTATTTCATAGCCATCTGAATAACTTCAACCACTCCAGGGACATTGAATTTTGTAAGATCATTCTCTTCAGGATATATTTTCATCTCCTTCAAACACGCAAAAGACTCCAAAAAATGCTTTATCATTTTGAGCTCTGTTTTTGTCGCTCCGAACCCACAAATCTGTAACTTCTTCACCGGACAAGATATGAGCGAACGACCTTTGTCCTCCCGACAAATGCAGTCACAAGCATTCCCGCATTTATCTGTCACGTAGTGTACAAGACCCTGAAAGCAGAACCGAGAGACAAGATGGTTATTGTTTGTAAATATGAACTGCATCTTTGTAAATGTTAGGGAAATGACTTGGGTTTACACCTGAAGGACTAGAGTTTCTAAATGTGGACAGTTCCGTAAGAGAACCGGTACTGCTTGCCACCCTCGTTCCTTGTGACTCTTTAGACGCAAAAATTTTAGGTTATTGAACACAGGCATCGATTCACAGCTTAGAGAAAGCACCTGAAACAAGGACATAAACAAAATCCTACATTACATTGTTTCGAGATCTCAAGGTTGATTCCCTAAATGTAACCAGGAGACTTAGAACATAAAAGAACGCCTTTATCTAAGCAGTAGAACCTGTGAAAGAACTAACACAAATGTGAATCTCATGCATCAGAATTCAGAAGATACGAAGACATTGCAATTGCCATCCAGTGAGAAAATTGCAAAACAGTCTTGACCAAAAAGGGTGACTTCAGAAGAAATATGTTTCTGAAGAAAATGAATAAAAGTTTAATACAAAATGGGTCTTTCAGATTAAATTGGAAAATGCATGGGCCCTTATAAAACACTAAACAATTCTAAAATTGCTGATTTTTAAAGGTAATGAATCTTATAAAAATACGCATGCTTAACATATATCATCATAATGTAAGTTTTGTTCTCTTCTCTTCTTATTACGGCTGTTTTAGGTCTAATCTAGTATTATCAAATGCATTTGTCATTGCCTTAGTCTCTCTTAGAAAGTTAGTTTTCATCATCTATCTTCTTTGTTCTGCGTTGTGTTTTTCTCTTTGCCTTCGCTCTAATATCTCTTAATTATCCTTTTTAGATCGATATATTTAACTAGAGCTAAAAGGGTTTTCTAGAGTTTGGCAAAAGGAATGGATTGTATCAGCAGTCTACCTGATGAGATTCTTTACCTTATATGTCCTTACTCTCGACAAAGGAAGCCGCTTCAACTTTTGTTCTCGCTAAGCGATGGCGGAATGTGTTTGCTTTCACACCAAACCTTTGTTTTCAAGAAAACAAAACGACTTTGTCTATCAAACTTCTGATATCGATGTTCCGTGCAGTTTCGTAGATTTTTTGTATAGAGTGTTGGCTGTGTCAGGCAATTCCCCACTGAAGAAATTCTCTCTGAAATACCGACGGTGGGTTGTCTCAGATCATACCAACCGTTGGATATGTAACGTTTTGAGTCGTGGTGTCTTGGATCGTCTTCATCTTGACGTAATGTCTAAAGGTGTGACGCCACTACCTACCTTAGAGATCTTCACTTGCAAGACACTTGTTGAACTGAAACTAGGAAGAGGGTTTGTTATTGATGTGATTCCAGAGAATGCTTATCTTCCATCTCTGAAAACTCTCTTCCTTGATGAGATTCCGATCTCTAATCACCACCGTTGTCCTTTTGAAGCCCTTCTTTCTGCTTGCCCTGTGCTTGAGGAATTCCTGATGCGTAATGTGGAGTCTGTGTACTGGCAAAATCTCAGTGTTTCCTGCATGACCCTTCAAAGACTTGCAATGAATTGTCTTAGTCTCAGTCTTCGTCCTTTTGGTTGGTATGACTCCCAGAGCATAGGGTATTCTAAAACTGTTCAAGAGACGTATAGGATTGTTAATCTTGACTCCCTTGTTCAAGATGAGCTCGATCACAGTTCGTCAGTGGCTTCTATTGATCATAGCAATCTAGAGAATCTGATTAAAGGGTTAAGAAACGTCCATATGCTCAACTTATCCACTCTTAAAACCATGGAGGTAAGTATGCTCTAATCTCTTCTTTTTGTTCTGTAATATATTATTGTTAATTGAGAAAGTAAAAGATCATATACATGGAGAGAATATCTAGGAGCCCGTGAAGGAATCCACGTTTCGTTTCTGAGGTTATAAGTACTAAAAACCCTGTCAAAAATGAAATTGTTGCTTGAGATTTTGATCCATGGATTGCAATTGGTTGATCAGAAGTTGATTTTATATTATCTCAGGTTATTTATACCTTCTCGAAAGCAATCCCAGAGTTCAAGAACCTATCTCACTTATCTATTACAACTACGTCTAACGACTGTTGTCCAACTCTGCCGTTATTGCTGAAGAATTCTCCCATGGAGGTAAGTATGCTCTAATCTACTAGTATTGCACTCATCACATATATGCTAATGCTTCTCAGAGCTTGCAAGATCCATCTCAAGTTTATTTCCTGTAATACTAGTACTATACGTAATAAATGGAAGGATGAAAGAACTAACTTATCTTTGGTAAAGTTANGTAAAATTAAAAAAAAAAAAAAAAGTAACTAATCATTGGTCATTATTAATTAGTTGTTCTTGTTTACAGTTACTGTGGATAACTTGTTTTTACTTTGCTATCGTGTGATTTTTTTTCTCGCATTTTTATGTTTGAGTTTGGTCATGCATCAAGTATAAAAAAAACAAAATTTGTTGTATATCTTCTTCTTCAAATTATCATGCGATTTTTATTTTTTTGGTGATGTAGTAATTTATCAAGGGATTTGGAGTAAATATATAAATCGACGGTTACATACGATAATGATTCTCAATTTATGGCTTTAAAAACAATATAAATTAGTTTCTGATATTTAATACTGTATCTTACAAAATTCAATGTTGATTATTAAATTGAACGGGTTAAAAACAAAAAAAAACGCTGCCTTTTGCTTGTCCCTCGCTAGCCCTAGCTGTGCTGAGACGCTCCGTTACAACGCACCGAAAGATTTTTGACTTTTTGCATTCCCGCTATACAAAGCTTCTCGTTCACACCTCCTTTTTCCACGTCTTATATATATTTACCCTAATTTTGAGGTGTTGCTCTACTGCAGAATCTGAAAGATTTCGGCTCCTTCTCTTCGTACCGTGGTTAGTCATAACTCTAGTCTTCTACTTTCATTTTGTTATCCCATGATCTAGGGATCCCGAACCAATCGCCATTGATTTAGCAATAAGGGATCTGTGATTTGTGCTTTGATATAGGAACTTAATCTCTAAACCTACATCAGAACTATAGGAAAAGGAAATAAACAAAAATACGTAATTTTCTTTTTTGACTAAATTTCTCCTTTTTCCTTTTCACTGTTATTCTGTTTTGTATATAATGTATGGTTGATGTTTTAATTTGCTTAGGAGATTTGTGTAAATCAATGGAACCGAAGAAGATAGATCTCTTCAACAAGTTACCGAACGAGGTTATTTCTCATATCTTGTCGTTTCTTCCAACAACAAAGGAAGCTGCTTCAACATCGGTTCTCGCAAAGAGATGGCGTAATCTGTTTGCATTTGTCCCTAATCTTGATCTCGATGACTCTGACTTACTCAACGCCAAAGGGCGTAACCGGGAAAAGGATGGAGCTATTCAGAGTTTCGTAGATTTTGTGGATAGGGTTTTGGCATTGCAACGTGATTCTCCCATTAAGAAATTCTCTTTGAAAGTTAAAGCTGGTGTTGATCTTGATCGTGTGGATCGTTGGATACGTAATGTGTTGCGACGTGGTGTATCTCACCTTGATCTATTTGTCGACTGTGATGAAGAATATACTCTTCCTTACGAGATATCTGTCAGCAAGACATTAGTTGAGCTGAAAACAGGATATGGAGTCGATCTTTATGCGTGGGACGATGACATGTTCTTACCGATGCTTAAGTCTCTTTTTCTTGACTCCGTTGGGTTTGGTAGGGGTCAGTTTCAGACACTTCTTCCTGCTTGTCCTGCCCTTGAGGAATTAACGTTGCTTAACATGGAGTGGAGAGATAGGAATGAGATCTTGTCAAGTTCAACCCTCAAGAAGCTAAAGATTACTTCCGAAGAAGGCTGTTTAGGCACTTTTTCATTCGATACACCGAATCTTGTCTTCTTAGACTATGGTGATTTTGTTGCGGAGGACTATCCATTGGTTAACTTGACAAACTTAGTTGAGGCTGGGATCAATCTTATACTAACTGATCTTGATCGGTTCGGTCGGGCAAGACATAATGTGGCGAAGCTTATTCATGGCATACGAAACGTAGAGATACTTCACTTAACTCCTGTTTCGTTCGAGGTCAGTTTTCTGTTTTAATATCTCTTTTGTAAATGCATGTTTCAGCTGGTCTTTTAAAAGAAGGAAGCCTGAGAAGACGAGAACCCTCTCATCTCGATTCGTAAAACATAATAATGTCTCTTGTTTCAGATGCTTTCTCTTTGCTGTAAGGTGCCGGTTTTCAAAAACCTTACAACTTTAAATATTAAGACCGTCATGATTCAAGGATGGCAAGCAATGCCACTTCTTCTAAGGAGTTGTCCACATTTAGAAAGTCTATATCTTGGGGTATAAAACCAAAACCACACTTCTCTTATAGTTTATTAACTTTTGACTTTGAGATTGCTTAGTATCTGTGTCTCCATTATGCTTTCTCAGGGTCTCTTACACTCTGTTACGGATACATGTGGGGATGTTTGTAACTGCCTTTCTAGGAGGACCAAAGGTCGTTCGCTCATGTCTTGTCCTGTGAAGAAGATACAGATTTCAGGGTTTAGAGGAACAATCAAAGAGGTGCACATGATAAAGCATTTCTTGGACTACACTCCGAGTTTGAAGGAGTTGGAGATAGTTGCTGAAGATAATGAAGATACAATGTTCGAAATCCCTAAATGGTTAGAACTTGTGGAGGAGACACTGATGCATTTCAACGAGACGTCGAGTTGCAATGTCATTTTCAGGGTGCACGCTTTCTTGTACTGGAAATGGACTAGAAAATGGAGTCCTCGAGGGTGAAAATAAAATTGCTTCCGTAATGTCTTTTGTTTCTTCTCTTATCTTCTATTTGTTTAAGTATGATTTGGTTCATGTTCAAGATCATACCTTGGTGGTTTTTTTGAAATTTCGAAGTTTACTTTCTCTCAATCCTTAGTTATGATATATCTTCCTTTTTATAATCTGACATATAAAAGCAGATAAATGAGAATGTATGAACAATTAGAGATCTAGAGAAACGTTTGTCTTGAGCTTGTCAAAGTTCTGCAATAAACGACAAGAAAAAGTTTGCAATCACCATAGATCTACCAATGGTTCCTAGATCGTCTAAGTGCTAAGTTTTTTTTTTGTTTTTTTTTGCGTAACATTTGGTCCAAGTGCAAGTTTCGTGGGAAAACTAAGTAATCTCTTAGTGTACAAAATAGATTCCTCTATGTCAAAGTTATAATGATACCCAAAATTGGCTTTGACCGCTAGGACAAAGCTATCATATGTTTCAACTTCTGTTATGACAAAAGTATTACCGACACAAACTGTTATATACAGTATATGAAAGAAGAAAAATAGTGGTTTGTTTCTTCAGTGGACAAACAACTTTGTATCCATACTTACTTACCTGGTGACAGATGGATGAGAATATGCGATGATTGCACATGCACATGCACATGATCATGATATCTTTCTGATGACATCACTTCACTTATGATGTTGATGATATTCTCATGGCAGATCCGACGCATGTGGCCTGTGGCAGTGGAAGCCCCATGTCACGAGCATCACTTTGTTTTCTTCTTCCGGACTCCACTAAAATTAAAATCCTCCCTAATCACGTAATAAACCAATAATAATTATATATCAGAAAACCATTTTTAATGTTCTTGGTTATGCAAATATTTCAAATATATAGATGTGTACACCTTTGGTAGTATTAGCTTTTGTTTAGTTTATGTGAGCTAATTGAGATCGTTTATATATATATAACAAACAACATTTCACATTTGAAGAACGAATACATCCAAAATTTGGGGTTTGGTGATTTGCGTCTTTACAGCGTCTAACAAAATCTAGTTATGGACTTTTCAATTATTAAAAAGCATTATGTTATGAAATATATGTCCTTACTCTCCAAGTTCCATTTGGCATTGGGGCACTTCTAATCCTAACCAAACCATTGAAAATGTTGTATCGTGATCTTCAATTTTATCGAATAGTCAAGCTTCTAATTGCAGTTGTTAATAGATAAGCAAACAAAATGTAAGAGTAAAATCTTTGACAAGTTTTAATCGACTAATTTATTGAAAAAAGAAGTAACAAGTTTCGTTCTATATAACAATATGTTGCATTTACCGCAAGAGTAAGATCAAAATGCTTGATGTAATAGATGGTAATTGGTAAAAGCTGGGAAACTAACACAACGGAAAAAAATAAGAGAATGTTTAAAAGTCTTTCACCAGAGCTTAAGGTGTTTTGATCGTAGTGGATTTAAGGAGGTGTTATTGGATAGTGTAATTTAATTGAATTGAACGTATTTT
>OVBI01002440.1:0-20211 GCA_900406495.1 Sisymbrium altissimum | reverse complement strand
GAATGGGACGATGAAGTTGTGGATGAAAAAGTGGAGGCGTTGGTGAAACTATGAAGGAAGGCCACAAGTTTAGGCAGGAAAATTTTCCCGGGGGAGATACATCTCTTCTGCCGATCCCTAGTCTGGGCGAAAAGCAGTATGGGAGAGGAGGGAAAACAGAAAAGGAGGGCAATAAGAGACGTACGATGAAGCGGGAAAGCGTACAAAAGAAACAATATCAGGAAGACCAAGGAGAAGCAATCCCTCGTACACCTACACCAATGAGGAAGCTACGACCACGGAAGAAAGAGCCTGTGCCCATGGAAGTGGACATAGATACAGATGATTATAGTGATGTCGAATATTCGGAGAATTTGACCGTGGCTGATGAATTGAAAGCCTGGATGACAACGCAATTAGCTACTCTCGGGCGACGGTTTACCGAGTTGGTAGACAAGAAATTTAAGGAAAAAAAAAAAAGTCCTGGCCGAAGACGGCAAAAAAACCCAACTCTGACAGAGAGAAAAATGTGGAGGGGGAGACCTTGAATGAGTCACCACTAAACGAAAGTTTTGGTAGGTGGAAAAGACCCCGGAATTTGCAGTCCAAAACGGGTGTTGTCGTCGGTTGTTCAAGTAGAAGCAATACTTCCTAAGAGACGAAAGGTGGTAAAGTTTGCAGACAAAGTACAGATAGCAGGATACGTCCAATCTGTAGATATAGAGGAAGGAGAGGTAACTGTTTCGATTGTGTTCATATTTGGGGTCGGGTGTATGGTCAAATCATAAGGTGTACAAAGTGGTGAATGTTTGGTGCACATGTTATGCAGGAGGATTTTATAGACAACACAGAAGATAGAGAAGGAGGAGAAGGGCCACGTGGAGATAAAAACGAGGAAGAAGTAAGTGTTTAGATTATCTTAATTTATGGTGGACATGTATGGTGAACATGTGTTGTGAAATCAGAAGGCGTACAATATTCTCAAAAGTTTGGTGTACATGTATTTTATTTTGTTTTGAAGATGGAGTGTGAAGAAGTAGAAAGAGAAAACGTAGACTGTGATTCACCCACATATGCAGAATCGGCAATGGTTCTGTTTGCTTCTCCAATGTCCTATGTTACGGCAACGGAGGACGCATCTAACCAGGTATGTAAGAGAAAAATAAACGTTGTTGGATTCAGGTTGTGATGAGACAAATTTGGTCGACCGTCTTCCCATTATAAATGTATATTTCCGTGCTTACAGATTCAAGAGGAGAAGCAGGAATCGGGAAAGGACGAAGTTGTTGAAGAAGAGGAAGAGGAAAAACAGGAGACACCAGATGACAGAGTAGGCGAAGGAGAGGATATTGAAGAGGAAAATGCGGAATCGCTTAAGGAGATATCAGGTGGCATGCAGGAGGAGAAAACATTGGGAGCTGAGGAGCAAGAGGAGAAGCAGGAATCGGGAAACGATGAAGTAGTTGAAGAAGAGGAAGAGGACAAACAGGAGACGCCAGATGATAGAGTAGGCGAAGGGGAGGATCCTGAAGAGGAAAATGAGGAATCGCTTAAGGAGAAATCAGGTGGCACGGAGTAGGAGAAAACACTGGGAGCTGAGGAGCAAAAATCAGGAGAGAAAGAGTGTGGTTCGGGAAAGCCGATGGAGGAAAAGTATAATGAAGAAAGAGGAGAAACGGTTGGTGGGACAGATGTTGGTGAATCGTCGGAGAAGGATGAAGTCAAGTCTACAGGAAAAAATCCCGACGAAAGTCACATGCAACCTGTTACAAGCGAAACAGGAAACTCGGTGAGAAGTGTTAGAGAGGCTGGTTCAAAAGCACCGGCACTTGTGCCCTGTATTTCAGAATCTGACATGTACCAGACACCTTGTGAAGAGATATCTTCGGCAGAATCAGGGGAAGAAGAGGTATCGTCAGGAAAAGGAAAAGGGAAGCGGATACTTAAGAGATCGCAGATAATAGGAGGAGTGTACACCCCAGATCCGAGGGTGAGGAAGCTATTTGGAAACCTAAAAAAATGCCATATAAGCCGTTGGAGATGGTGCCCAAAAAAGAATTTAAAGAATTTGCAAAACTTTTGCATGAAGATGAGACAAAGTAAGTCCGCAAGACGAAGATTTGTTAAATAGAAAAGCATGGCGTTAACTGAAGGTATGCTAAAGAGGACTTAATATTTGTTATGCAGGTTATTCTTGATTGTGACTAGCCACGCAGTGAATAACAAGTTTCTACAGAAATTGCAAAGCTATTACAGTTGGTTTGCAGCGAGGTAAGCAATAAGTGAATGTAGTTGTATTCGGTATCTGCTTCCGGTAACGGTTTTCTGATAGATAAAAGGTGGGACAAATTTTGTTTTTCAGCACATGGAGATGATTTTAGCCATGATTTGGAGGCGCAGGGGTCCAAAAAGTTTAAAACGAGGTTTAGTAATTATACCCCTGTCGTTCGTTGCTCTAATGGTATCCAAGTATCCGGTGTTCAAAGATTGCAAAGACCGCGGTGCATTTTACTGGGGCAAGACTATGAATGCATTTGTGACGGGAAGGATAAAGGGTAAGAATAATAATGCGTGCTTCATCGAGAATGTTGACACGGTGTACGCTCCGATGGTTTGGAACAGCAGTCATTGGGTTGGTCTGGCTATACACATACGGATATGCACAATTTCGATATTGGATGCCGACATCCCCAACAATACAGAGGTTGAAGTGAAAGCGTATATGCAACCGTTTGTTGAGTCCTTACCATAGGTATTGAAAACTATCTTGCCCCCTCATCTATTGTAGTCTGTTTCAATGAAACCATTTATGTGGCAACGGGCACAAGAAATTTATCACAGTTGAGGCGGCAATTGTGAACCTGTTGCAGCGAAGTTCTTAGAGATGTATGCAGGTGGATGGGGGCCGGAAGCGTTGAGCAGAATCACGGAAAAACAGGTTGAATGTTTTAGGCAGAAATACGCAATGGATTGCTATGAAGAGTTTGTGGGAGATCCGAAAATAGCTAATGAATAATTGGTTAAGTTTCCTCTTATCAGTTTGTATTTATGTTTACAAAGTTACATGTGTTACCATGTTTCTATTGAAGGATTATGTTGTGTTGAAGGATAGGTATTTGTGATCAAGATTGTGCAATAACTAATGGGTCAATTAGTAAAGTCGATATAAGACTTGTGTTCAACCTCTATAAGTCATATGTGGTGTTATCTTTGTGTTGTTTAGTTACGAGTATGGTGCATAGAAGTTAGTGTATATACAGTGTACAGAGACTAGTGTACATGAAGGAAGAAAGTGTTTGAATTATAAAAAAAAATTAATTAAAAAGAAAATAATTTAATTGGCAGGTACTGTTTTGACTCCCCAACCGTATTTGAACCCAGAAGCTTGCATGTTCAGAGACCGAAAGTTCCGGCATCAGTGAAAATTGAGTTGACAATACAGATCAGAAAATTTCCCTTAGCCCAGGTCTGTTTGCGGCTACTTTGAGTTTGAACTTCACAATTAAAATGTCGGCAATGGAGTCCAATACACATGGAATAGAACCGGCGGGTGTAGAAGCAGCGGTGACGACGCCAAAATTTGCGGAGCATGTTAAATATGAACCAGAGGGAGAACAAATCACAGTCGACACAACGAGGACTCAGCAGTGCGGGTGAGTTTCGTGCTTGTTTAACGTATCGATTTCCTTTGATATCCATTGATGTTTAATGTATGGAAATTTAATCGAACGGTATTTCGTGAATTTCGATTAGGTTTATAATTGTGCAAATCGAATAAATTATTTTAGGTGTGAAGTGAATCTAAGAAATTTGTTGTGAAATTAAACCGGTATTAGTTTCCGTTTAGAAGGTTTCCAGATGTTTCGAGATCTAATGGCATCGATTCGTTCGGTATTTCTTACTCTGGATTTGAAGAAAAAACAAATTGAAATTGGAAATGGTCAAAAATGCAGAGATGGATGCGTCAACTTCTGGGGGAATTGGGGGAATCTCGAAACTCCCTAGACGCCTATTTGCGACCGGCTGCTACCCTGTTGGAGCCAGATTGAATATATACTGAAAATCCCATATCATTGGCCAGGTTGTGGCTACATTAAGGGGAAGTCTACCTTGATGGGGGTTCTACTCGACTCTCAATTTCGAGAGATACTTATGATGCCGGTTGTTAGGTGTTGTAATTCTGCCAAATTAATCCACGGCCTGCTGTCCCGACAACTAATAACAAAAAAAACAGGAGCTATGGTTCACATTTGGAGGACAGCTTTTGCGGTTCTCCCTCAAAGAATTTGAAAGAATTTGCGGTTTAGATTGCACTCGCATAGCCCCTGGAGATGAAGTAGAAGATGATGGCGACATGGAAGTCAAGATGAAAGTGGAGAGAGGTCGCATGTGGAGGGAACTGTTTTCTCCAAACCACGAAAGGGATATCAAGATTTTTGGCGCGTTGGAAATATTGAAAGACCCGACGTTGGAGCATTGGAAAATTTTATCCCTCGCTCTAATCATTCTTGTTGATAGTGTACTCATTTGTTCTAACAAGCATGGAAAGCTTACACCAGCGTACGTGGAAATGCTAATCGATGTCAACAAATTCATCCGTTATAAGTGGGGTCGAGTTTCTTTTCAGAAGACGATGTCACGATTTATTCCACTGCCGAAGTCTGCTGACGTCAAAGATCCAGTGAAAGAGCTTACACTGAGGTTTAAGCAGCAAACAACTGCCTGCTACGGTTTTCTTCTTCCGTTGCAACTCCTGGCATTTGAAACAATTCCGCTTCTACTTATCAAAATACCGGAACCAACAAATATTGCTAGTTTCTTCGACAATCCAAACGGGGCTAATAAAACTGTCACCCTTTTGTACGAGTAAAGATATAATTGCCGGGAGCGGGACACTGAGGTAATAAAAATCTTTGGATTGTGTTTGATTTATTTACAAAGATATCTAAAAATTAAGGATACAAATTTACAATTTGTTTGTATTTCTCAGTTGAAGGTGGATGCTAAAATTGAAGAAGAGGATGAGAATCTTCTTCTAGGGTGGGATGATGAGGTTGACGACGAGTAAGTAACATACATGATTCAGCTTATGAAGCAAAATTATGCATTCAAAGAGGAGGATTTTGAAGGTGGTTATGCGTCAATTCCTGTTGGAGAAGACGCAGGAGCGGAAGTGGCGGCTTAAGTCAACGCAAAATCCGGTCGTTCACAACCAAGGCGAGGAATGAAGAAGGAGAAAGAGATAGAAGGAAGACAAGATCCTCCACGGGGCCGTAAAAAAAAGCGAGGAGTAAAGAAGAGTGTGAACCTGTTATAGATGTTGAAGATGATGGAGAAAACAGGTTTAATAGAATGATGAAGGAAATGAAAAGTTGGATTCGCAGGAAAAACGCTATCCTCAAGGTAGAGATTGTTGATGAGATTGTGAAAACGATGCATGGTGAACTAACCCCGTTTCGACCTCCTCCAAACGAAAAAGCGGACGAGGATAAATGTGCGAAAGTAGGGTGTCAACGGTCTACCCAATCCCGTAATAGGGAAGAAGTTCAACCTTCTGCAGAAACCTCCCGACGGTGTTCAAATAGGCTCGTCGGAAAAGAACCAGTTTTGTTGTCATCTCTAACTGATCGGACGCCCCGGAAGCGGAAACGGGAAATGGCAGATAAGGCCTACCGACACGGCTAACATTTCGAGGGCGTGAAGCTTAAGAAGGATAAGGAGAAGGAGCAGCTGGATGATGTGCCGGACAACGACATAGAGTTGGCGGACGAGGAGAAAAATATGGCGGACTCAGAGAGAAATGTGGCGGAGGATGAGCCATCTGTGGCGGAGGATGAGCCATCTGTGGCGGAGCATGAGCCATCTGTGGCGGACGAGGAGCTAGCTGTGGCGGACGAGGATGTGGTGGACGAGCTTGCATATGTGGTGGACGAGCATACATATGTGGCGGACGAGCATAATGAGCAGGAGAGAAATGTGGCGGACGAGGAGCCATCTGTGGCGGAGGATGAGCCATCTGTGGCGGACGAGGAGCTAGTTGTGGCGGACGAGGATATGGCGGACGAGCTTACATATGTGGTAGATGAGGATACATATGTGGCGGACGAGCATGATGAGCAGAAGAAAGAGGACGAGGAGATAGAGAAAGGGGTAAGGTCAATGAGCGTAAGGAGGAAGAGGTAGCCGTGGAGGAGGAGAAGTCCAAGGAGGAAGGGACAGAGCATGAGCAAGAGGAACAGCAACAGCTTATGGCCGATAACAACGAAGAGATAGTAAACATTTTTGAGGAGGATAAGAAACAGATGTTGCGTACACCGCTACATTTGCTAGCGGACATCGCGAATCTATTGGCATACGACTATAATGGCGTACACATATGTACACCAGTATTATTGGTGTAGTGATTTATTACATTATTTATGTGTTTGATATGTACAGCAGAATTGCATTTGTACATTTTCTAAGTCGACATTATGATTTTGCAGGTTGTTGTGTTAGAGAAGCAGGGGGAGAAATTTGAAATGGAGGTTGATAATGTGGAAAGAACGTCTGTCGATAACACTTGTGGGCATTCGAAGATAAACGACGGTGAGGCATCCGCTGATAAGGGGAAAAAAACACATCTGCCCATATCAGATAAAAGTAGGGCCGAATACACACCCGATGATGTCATAAAGAACCTGTTCACAAGTAGGAAAAAACCAGAGTATGCACCTTTAATGGCGGATAAGGGAGATAATTTTGGAAATTTTTATATTCTGACAAAATCGACTGACTGGTAAGTATAATATTGGATTAACAAGTATGTACATAACTAAAATTCCCAATGAATAAGATGTGTAATTTGTTATGGCAGGTAAGGGGAAATATTACCCGGACTCATTGTCGACAACGCTTATTTCTTGACCATTGCAGAGTCATAAAATGGGTTTCTAATTCGGTAAGGGTCGGGTAATTTAACTTTATTGAATAAGAAAAGGTTTCATATTCTAAAATCGTGTGTGCGTGGGAAATGGGTTATACAACATATGCAGGTTTTAACGGCCTTGGTTCAAAAGCGACGCGGGCATATCATATTGAGAGATCGTGCAATGTTTATAGACATAATTTTTGTTTCCAAGCTTCACAAGGTCCACAACTCTTTCAAGGCGTCGAAAGACAAGGAGAGGTTTGAATGGGGAAAATATCTGGAAGGTGTGGTGACAGGAAAGTCCTGGGGGAAAAAGAAGAATCCAGCATTTTTGATGGATGTAGATTTGGTGTATGTTGCAATGGTGTTTAAAGGTGACCACTGGGTGGGCCTTTCTATAAACTTACGGTCAGGGAGTGTGAAGGTATTTGACTCGTTAATTAAGTACACACTTTACAACTTGGCGAAAAAGACGTTGGAGCCAGTCCTTCAATGCCTCCCTTGGTTGTTAAAGAGATTTTCTCCCACTGAATTGTCAACGATGCTCTCCACTCGCCCGTTCAGATGGACTCGTCCTAAAGTAATTTACCAAAATGAAAGGACTGGGGATTGCGGACCTTGTGCAATTAAGTACCTAGAAATGCATGCTGCTTCTCTAACTGCCGAAGATATGGCGTTAATTACAGACGATGTGGTGGACAGGTTCCGGGAGAAATACGCGATTGATTGCTACGAAGAGTTTGTGGGAATCTCTGACTAAGTTAACATGTGAATTGTGCAATTATGATATTTACTTGCCTTCAGTCTTTGTTAGATACTAAGGATTGATATCCAAAGTACGAGTATTTATTTAAAGCGTACGTCAACGATGGTGGACACAATACTGGTGTACGCAATGAAATCTATAGTTGGTTTTAATATGAATATGTTAAAATTTCATTTTTGTGTAACTTAATTTAAACTATAAAATATCCAACGCTTATTTACCAGTTGGAAATACTGCAATAACTACTCCATTCAATAGACGACGCCTCGAACAGACACGCGAGCAGACTTCAACCGTATCTCCCTTTTATTTATCCCAACATTTATTCTCTTTATTTTCTATCTCTTTCCTCTATATCGGACAAAAACATTTTCGGAAAACCTAGAAATGACCAAATCAGGGTTATAAACCTACACATGAACCTGCACATGAACATGCACAACATGCTGTCTGAAGCTGCTTTTACCGCGAAGCCCCTGGCCTGGCGTTTCAGAGTAAAGATCCTAACGGTTACCTCAGAATTTATCACCGATCATGGACAGTATTGGTGTTACATCCTTGCGGATGAGGAAGTAAGTTTCTTATTACTGACATGCCAACGAATCTTCTTACTTGATGTATTATGTTGTGTGGATGCGGTTAATATTTGAGGTCTTGTTGTCTCTCTGGAAATTCATTATATTGTGTGGCTGCGTTTTAGATTTCAGTTCCACGGGTTGTAGTCATTTCATAATAAATCAATATATTCGTGCAGAGGTACAAAATGGAGATGAATATTTATCCAACACTGGCAGATCAATTCTCTGACCTACCAAACCAAGAGGGAAACTGGGTCGAGATATTTCGGGTTAATGTTCTACATGTGTACGCAGGTTTCAAGGCTGCCAAGTGTCGGTTCGCACTATGTGCAACGCCCGCCACTAGAATCGACGTAATCCCTCCTTTGAATGATCGTCACTACATGGAGTTCATAAATATCCATGCTCTCTCTTAAATGACGCCAAATGAGAGAAGTTATCTCATAGATATAATGGGAGTGGTCTTCAACCCTGTTTTCCTCCGCAATGGCACTGATCCGCCAAAGTTTCAGTTTTCCATTAGGGATAACATGTACGTCCTCAGTACATTAGTGTTATTTCACTAATTTTTTACATTTGGGTTGGCTTAACATATTGTTTAGATTCGCTTGTTATATTGATAATAAGTAGAGCGACGTCAAATGCGTCGCAACTGGCAATCAAACTTTGGCATTTATGGACGGGTTTTCAAACATATGGGGAAATGGTCAGCATGTGATTGTCATTCTCAAGATGTGGAGGCTCAACGTCTCATTTTGGCCTGATAGTGATTTATGGTTACAGACTGAGGGGGGATTGTCGGACTTCATGTTCAACCCATACGTGCGGAGACATGGGCCTATTGGCCCTCTATAAAACCAATCACTTTCTCTTCCTTTAATTTAGCTGTTGCGATGAATGTGGATGTTTCTCTCTGTGTTTTCTTTTTAATTCGTAAATTACATACTTATGTTTGTCCTTGTCTTATGCTTTTCTATCTAATATGAACAACAAATGATTTTATTTTCGGTTATGTAATGAAGGTTTTCTAATTACATAACGCGTACACTAGGTAGTGTACAGAGAATGCTTAATTGACAACTATTTATGGTGTACGTTACTGAAGTGTACACTAGATAGCGTACAGAGAATGCTTAATTGACAACGATTTATGGTGTACGTTACTGAAGTGTATACTAGATAGTGTACACAAAATGCTTAATTGACAACGATTTATGGTGTAGTTTCCTGAAGTGTAATCGGGACATGTGTACGCTGACATATGTCGTGTAGGCATTTCTTGTATACGGAAAATTGGTAGTTTCAAAATGATTGGTAGTTTTGACATTATGCAAGGGTATATGCGGATAAGACTATTATGTTATGGTTCAGTTCAAAATGACTGGTTAAGACTATTTAGTTTACAGAGCATTTGGATGAAAAAATATTAAGTGTACGAGTGTTATGGTTGAGTTCTATTTAATTGTTGTACAAATATCAAAGCTGTTTACGAGTGTTTAATGAATATGTAAGTAAAGTAAATTGATTGGACGTAGTAAAAGTGAGATGTGAGGGAAGTTAAAAGCTGAATCGTAAAACTTCAACCGTAAAAGTTGAATCCGCATTAACTCCCAACTGCCAACTTTCACTAAGCGAGCATTAGGTTGATGTTATCGTGTGTTTTATTTTTATAAATATTACTACGAAAAGGATTAAAACGGATAAAAAAACAAATCAGGACCAAATAAAAACCAACATCAAAATGAGAAACCCTACACTCCCCGATGAAATGATCATCAAGATAATGTGCATCCTCGGAAAAGAGGGATTTTGGCAACTCAGGCCCTTTATACGGGCAGAGAAATCGTCATACAATCTGGTGCACTCAGACGAAGTCTTAAAAGTCTGTAACCTGTTCGCAGCGGTTCGGATTCCCCAGGCCATATGTCCATGTCCGAATCCTGATTGCGGCCGTTGTCGCCCTTTCTTCGAGAAGTGTCTTGCAATTGGGAACCCCCAGGCTATTTACTATGAAGGCTTGCGTCAAGCAACAAGAGAGGCAAACGTTCCGTCGTGTTTAGAGCTCTTGAAATCACTTATCCCTGAGGACGATGATGCAACCCTTGCGTAGGCCATTTTCCATGTCTGCCTTGGTAACGTAAAGAAGGCCTCCGAAACATTCCGGTTTTTCATCAACCACTATGCCGAACTAACCACAGTCAAGACGCGCATAACTGGGGAGTCCTTAATATGGGAGTTATCTTGGTTCAACCCAGCCCGGGCCGATTCCTACTCAACTACCTGCAACTATCCAGATGACGAAGCTGTGAAGTTTCCAGACTGTGCATTTGATCACGATCCGAATTTCGAGCGTTTCTTCTCCCCATGCCAGATGTATTGGATTGCACACCGAGTTTGCAATATGCTTTAATGTTAAATTATGTAGTTGATTAATTATGTATCTTGTTATATACTTTCAAGTTTAACTAAGTTTCCT
Source organism: Sisymbrium altissimum (assembly GCA_900406495.1). NCBI lineage: Eukaryota > Viridiplantae > Streptophyta > Magnoliopsida > Brassicales > Brassicaceae > Sisymbrium > Sisymbrium altissimum. The sequence continues at coordinate 9,502 of OVBI01002440.1, read as the reverse complement.
TTGATCTCCGTTGATGTTTAATATATGGAATTTAATGTATGCATTGCGTTGTATGAAATGTAATGAACGTTTAAGTTAATTGTAATATATCAAAGTAATTTCGCCAGTGTTGACTACATCTAAGTTAACATTTTTTTGTAGACCCTTAATGGGTGTGTACAACCCGTACACTAACTAAAGAGTCAATGAAGTAAAATTTAGACCTATTATAACACTCACATTTAGAACTATTATAAAACTCAAATATCAGTAACTTGTCCAACTAAAAGTCTACATCAGTTAGTATTCGTATATGCATACAGTATAAAGTAAACCATATTTACTTTAGTTAGACAGCCATCAATAAAGGAAGACAAAATATTTCTCACATACCAGGGGTAAAAGTAACTGGAACCAACCTATGGAACTCTAATAAAATTCCAGTGGGGCAGTGAATAAAACTTAGTTAACACAAAAGACTTTAAAAAAATAAGTTAAAATGCCTCTACCAGACCTCCCAGAGGATATAATCATCAACATCATGATCAGACTGGCGGAGGACGATTACAACCGTCTTGGACCATTCATAAGGGTGGGCAAAGCGTCGTACAACCTGTCCGCACGAGAAGAAGTGCTGTCGAAATGTAACATATGGTCTCTTGCCCCGACCAATCATATATATCCTGGTAGTCGAGCTCGCAAGATATTTTAAAATGTCTAGCGTACGAGAACACTCAAGCATTATACTTAGAAGGTTTACGCTTATGTACAAGGTCGGAAGAGCTTGCTGCCAGCATCCACTTGCTAGATAAAGTTGTGTTGGCTGACGCCCGAGCAACTCTAGCATCAGCCATCTTCAGCGTTTGTAATGAAGACCAGATTAAAGTTTTGACAACATTCCAATTGCTTCCCAAACATTGGGGTATTAATCTTGATTCAACCAAGATAATAAAGCTTGGGAAAATATTGAAGAGGGAAATATCATGGTTCAACCCTCCAGGCTGTGATACTTTCATAAGATCGTTCAGATACCTCGACGACGATGTGATTTCTGTCTCGGATTGTATTGCATATGGAGGAGGACACCCAGTGTACCCCGTTTATGAGAACGTCTAGTGCGAAGAATGCAAGCTGTTTTATGTGACACAGATGATATCTCTAATGCTTTAACGAGTCATCATGGCTTGTTTACAAACATTATATTGTCTGGTGTACGCATAGAAGCGCAGATACAGATATCTTGTAGGACAAAATGCTGGGGGATTTCTATTTACGTACACTTCTGTTTAATTATTATATTGTTGTTTACAAATGTAAGTGAGTAACTGAAATATAAACATCACTCATTGTGTACGCATATAACTGTTTACTGTACGATATCACATGTTCACTACTTTGCATATCCGAAATGATTTCATAATATTATGTCATACTGCAATAGAAAATTACATGTCATAATCCAACTAGTAATGGGACGTGTATTTAATTTACGTATTTCAATGTGATAGTCTCGGAAGGGAACTAATGTAAATATGGTAAAGTAGAAGAAATTACCGCCGCAAAGATGTTGATAAGTTGTGAGTTTAGGATGAAGACCTAATCTTCCCCCAAATCGAGTTGCTGTAAATTGTGGAACTTTCCCCCAAATTGGATACTTGTAGTATTGGAGAAGAGGAAATTAAATAAAACGATGCATATTGGGCCCAACTGTTGCTTACATGCCCAACTTAAATTTTTTAATGTTTCATTTTCATAACATTTTACGGCGTACAGCAAATATGTTATCTATATTTAACAACTTTGGTGTACACAACCAAAATGCCAATTTTTTAAGGTTTAGTATAGCTATTTTAAAATTAAAATAATTATCATTGGAACGTATATAACATCCAACAGGCATTAATAACGTCTTTAAAAGTAATACAAATAACTTACGTTAACGTACTCTTACAAAATAGATTTTCAAATAGCATAAGTTCTAATGAATACATAGAAAAATTAAAATGTCCAACGTTGCCTTCATCTGCCCACCTCGTCTTAAACAATCGTCGCTAGCCTGAAATGGAAGTAACAAATTATATAAATTCAATAGTTTTGAAACGGTGTTTACTTCCAACCAGAATAACCTATTCACTTACATCATTTGGAGATCTTCAACATATTCCGGGACATCACGATTAAATATAACTTCAGAAATCTTCCTGTCACTAACCAGCTCAACGTTCTTAGGACCGTCAAACCAGCTGTGGAGTATGCACATTTGCAGTATAGCGATGACAGGCTTCTTGGGGTCCTCGAGGAAGGTATTTCTAAAATTCAATGCTGTACGCCCACGGGCAATACATTGCAACACCTTAGACCTACACAGGAAATTAATAATTATATGGTCAATATGGTCATTAGACATAATAACTACACATTTAAAACGTTAAACAAAATTTAGAAACTTCATATCAAACCATGTCCCACAGATCGTAAAGGAAAGTCTCCACCCGTATTGCTGCAAGTTGTCCATTATGAGATGCTTCAACTCACCAATATCAAAGATGAAACCAATAAAATCTGCCAATCAACACAATTACATATAATTAGTTCAACAACATCAATTTAAAGATTATTGGAATAATGGACTGATATTCAAGCATATATGTCACAAACCACGTACGACGTTGTCGTTGATGTTTCCAGTGATGACACTATCGATGTTTGTAAATACACGGGTAGGTTCAACAGGTAGAACGTCCACATTCTTCACCACAGTTTCCGGAAGGAATTCAATCTTGTAAGTATGAGATGTGGCTCCATTGCCTTTCTCAGCAGTATTCGGAAGGACATGAAAGATCATTGCCGAGATCCATTTGTCTTCCTCCAGAAAGTTACTATAATGGTCGGCAAATGCGGAGCGTACAATACACTCAATTCGTCCACCCTGCAATAAATAACTAAAATCAGTGTACACCCACTAACATATACACATTACTCTTATAAGAAACGTAAATCCGTGTACACCTATGAACAATTCACAATTCTATAATACAGAGATATATTACTTTCGTGTACACCCTCTATTAAGTGACCTATACTATTAAACCCTCTATTAAGTAATATATAGTATTCTACTCAACTTAAAACAGCAACAGCAGAAAGAACATATACCTCTTCGTCAGCCAAGATCAAACCGAGACCGCCGGTATTCTGAACATGGAAAACCCGGAGAACTTTCCCTCGAACGTGCCATCCACGAACACAGGGACGCAGATCAGAGAATCGATGAAAGTTTTCCATTGATGCAGGATGAAAAACGCAAAGGTGAAGAATGGATTTCTTTTGCGATGGAGAATGGATTTCTTTTGCGATGGAGAATGAATTTCTTTTGCGAAGGAGAAAATGTGTATTTAAAAAACAGACCTGACTTGAACACCGCTTCAAGTGCAAACGATTTAAGAAACCGTCGGGGCGGTTGTGAGAGAGTGCTAACGATTAAATTTTATTACTGTTAATATTAACTTTCATTAGACGGACTAGACTGCTAATTAATGTTAAGTGATACGTGGTTATCCTCATTTTTTTTTTTGGTCATTAAACCATAAGGTAACCGTCTTCGGGTGGTGGGAGAGGGCATAAAGTAACCGTCGGGGGGGGGGGGGTTGTGGAAGAGTGCAAACGATTGAAGTAAGAAACTTAATAACCGTCGTCCGTCTGGGGAAACGGGTGGAGTATCCAATTTAAACCGTTGGCGGATGGTGGAACGATTGCAATAACTACGTACACCTTAATAGATTTATCTCGGGTTGTGGTTTAACTGGCTGTACATGATTAGAGTGGTTATTAATGATATTTTCTACTTGCATTCCACCGTATTTAAGTCCTCACCCACCTCTAACCTGGAAGTCAACTTTGTCTACATTTTATTAGTGTTAATATTAACTTTGATTGGACAGACTAGCCTGCTACTTAATGGTAAGTGATATGTGGCCATCCTAATTTATTATTTGGTCATTAAAATTCACCACCACATGCACACCCACCTCTGCCCATAAAGGTAAATAAATAACAACATAACTACCGTAAAAACCAAACTAAACAATGGATCTTCCAGAACTCTCCGAGGATATTCTCATCAAGATTCTTGTTAACATCGCAGAATAAGGATATATTAATCTCAGTCCTTTTATTAGGGCGGGTAAACGGTCGTTCAGCCTTGTCCACACTGAAGAAGTGTAACTTATGGCGGCTCTGCCAGAATCCATAGAACATCTATCCAGGTAGTATAGGTAGACACTTCTTTGAGAAATGTTTTCAGAATTAAAACTGTGAAGCTGTATACTATGAAGCCTTGTGACTGGTCACGAGGGAAGCAAACTTTCACGAGGGTGTACATATTTTGGACTCAATAATTCCTGACCATGAAGAAGCAACTCCTGCATCCGCCATCTTCAGCGTTTGTATTGGTGACACAGTAAAGGCATCCTCGACTTTCCAACTGTTCATCCAACACCACGGCGACCTAATAGGAGATAACGCAATTTTGCTTACAGAGACTTTGCTATGGGAACTAACGTAGTTTGATTCTCCGTATATGAATATGAATCCGCACTCTTCAACTACCCAAACGACGACCACATTAAATTCCCCGACTGTACATTCCAGCACGACAACACCGGCGCCGACAATGGGGCTTGCAGAAAATGTAACATGTATTGGATTGCTCGCCGAGTATGCAGTATGATTTGAAGGTCCTCTCCTAAAATTTTTCTTTATGTTTCTAACTATTGTGTACGCGTACTTTTTGGTAATGTAATATATAACCTATTTATATATCTACTATCCCCCAACTTAAATGAAACGCTTTATTAATAGTAATTCATATAAACTATGTACGATACATATAAGGTGTACGGTGTAACAACATCTAAGACATATAAGGTGGACGGTGTACGATACATATAAGGTGTATGCATATAAGAATATCAACTGTACGCTGAGTGTACAGTTATATATCATTCTCATTTTTACACCACTTGCGTATAGTGACACCAAAATGTATTTAATACATAGAATATGTGTATTTAATGTCATTTTTATAAACTAATATGGGGTAGAAAAGAAATTAGATATGCAATATATGACAAATACACTAGAGGTAAAATGAAAAGCCTGCAAATCTTTTAAGTATGGTGTACGGTATAATAAACAAACCGTTTGAGATGCACGGCTCTAAGAATATCAACTGTACGCTGATAGTACAATTATATATGTTTTCTCATTTTTACAAGACTTGCTATAGCGACACCGAAATGGTATTTAATACATAGAATTTATGTATTTAATGTTAGTTTTATAAACTAATATGGGGTAAAAAAGAAATTAGATATGCAATATATGACAAGTAAACTGGAGGCAAAACAAAAACGTGCAAACGGTTTGTCAATTATAACGTACGCCACACTTCATTCACCCATCCACACTGTTACCATTACATGGAATATAGGGTGTACGCAAAATTACATACACAAAATATTGTTGTTACGTTGACTGAATTGCATCTATTTCACGGCAACGGATTTTTACATTTCCGTGAGTTGTGTCCTAGTTGCCCGCACCTTCTACACTGATTTGTCTTCTTCTTTTTTGGCATCCTACACATATTACATTCATAAGTATGAGGAACTTCTGCATATCAAAATTGTACGTACTCTTTTAGGGTGTACATTATTAACACTGGTTCTTACCAGTATCTCCACATACTAAAAGCTTTTTTTTTGTGCATGGCCTCCCAGGTAGTCTTTTAGTTTTAGGAGGAAATATCACCAGTGCCTGTAACTCATTTGGTACATCAATCTCATATGGATGAGGTACTGGTATTGTTATACCATGTATCTGTTCCATCCACCTCTGCTTAGTATACACCTCGTTAACAAAACTTTTATATCCCACATTCTGGAATGTTGCCGCTGCAATTGCGTGTCAACATAGAATTCCCAGCATCTGGAACTCACGAAAAGAACATGTCCCTTTCTCTAAGCTGATGTGGTACCCGTACGTCCCTCCTTTATTTTTTACTTCGAAATCCCATGGACCTAGTGGTAACACGGCAAGGTCAGTGGATTTACACAATTGATCCTGAAGAACCAAATCAACCGCGTGTGAAATATCCCCATCAAGTTTACCTATCTTAACTCGTCTTGTTTCAAACCATCTGCTCACTATTTCACAGACGAATTCAAACAAAGCTACAACGGGACTGGATCTCGCTGGAAGAAGAACTTTGTTAAGTGACTCGGCTATGTTAGAAGTCATAAGATTATACCTCTGACCTTTGAAGTGCGATCGTGTCCAATCCTCCACCGGTATCTTCTCCATGTAGTTCCAATACCGTATATCAATTTTCTTCAGCTTCTCATATAATTTCTGGAAATGAGATAGCTTGAACACTTCTCCACATTTACTCACTAGTTCCTTTTGCCTTCTCTTTTTAAACCTCGACTCCACATTTCTCTTTATGTGTTCAAGGCATACCCCGTGGTGTGCAAGTGGATACCAAGTTTCAATTGCGCAATAAATTGAACTGCATCTATCCGAAATGAAAGTTAGATCAGGGCGATCTTCGATGATGGATAGTAGTTTCTCGAAAAAACATTTCCAGGACTCGTCATTCTCACTGTTTACGATGGTGAATGCAATAGGAAAAGCATGGAAATCTGAATCTTGTCCACTCGCTGTTAGAAGACAGTCTTTGTACTTCCCTGATAGGTGTGTACCATCCACTATAACAACCTTTCGCAATTTTTTCCATCCGTCAATGCAGGATTTCAAAGCCATGAATGCAAACTTAAACCTTGTCCTTCCTTTTTCATCCACTTCGGTTTCGATGTCGCATTTGGATGCAGGATTAGCTAGCTTTACCACGTGAAAATATACAAGTAGTAATTTATAAGAACTATCCTCTGTTCTTTGAGCAGTCTTGATTGCTAACTCTTTCCCTTTCCAACTCGTCCAGTACGTTGCTTGAATGTTAAACTCAGTTCGAAGAATCTCTGGAATCTCCATCGCACGTCGTCCAGCAATCCGTCTTTCATACTTCGATCTCATTAAAACCGTAATGACTTTTGATGTTCCATGTTTTTTGTACCGCCCTCTAATATCAGTGTTGCATATATGGGTGAGATTGGCCTTCTGCACAACATACAACTCTGACTCCCCCGCTTGATGACCCATCACATAAAAATCACACCGTGCCGAATAGCATTTTGCAGTGACGTATAATGCCGCATGCCTGGCAAATCTAACCGAAACACCATCTTTAGTGCATAAATCGCCATTGCAATTTTAAATTCTTCCTTGCTCTTGAATACTTTCCCCAAATACATATCCCCATCCTCATTACTCAGATCAATGTCATCTATACCATAACTACTAGCAGCTCCAACATCGTTGAACATAGGTTCTACATCCTCTAAACCATATATTTTGTTGAACTTAAGACATTTCTTCAACAATCCGCCTCCATTATCACGCCTACAGACTACGTCAGGGGGGATATCCACGAAATCATCATCATCACTGGTTCTGTTCGTGTTTTTTTCATTATGTTTGGGAGGAGTTTCGAAAACTATGTCTTCGTCGGCCAACTCACCTCCACGTACACTTATTTAGGGATGATCTTCCCCTTCATTATCCACGTTTCCTATATCATCCACACCCTTTTCCGCTGCCCCGCTTCTCCCTGACCCTCCTCCTCTCCCACTATAAAACGATTCTCCTAACCCTCCTCCACAACCACCACCTCCGCCGGATTGTCCCACTCAACCTAAACTACCACCCTTATCATTGACGTCGTCATCTCCATTATCCCTCCCATCATTCAGCACAAACTCATTCCAATAGTCGTAATCGTAATCTTTGTGGGAACCGAGATTCACCTCAATTTTTTTTCGTAAAGTTAATGTGAGAATCCGAGAATCTTGCGAGAGAAAGCAGAAAGTAGAGAGAAAGATCGAAAAAATGAAACTATCTCAAAAAGAGAACTAACTTTTATTGCTATATTGTATTGAATGGGTAAAACGGCTTAGACTCTGTTACAAGAGGTAGAGATCGATCCCTATTTATATTAAGACATCCTAAGCCCTAAACTTCCTAAGTTTTGATGTGGGACAAAGACTCTTTCCTTTTTCCGATGATTTTTCCATAAATCTTCGAGGAAGCTTCTAGAAGCTTCCATAAGTCGGTTTCAGCCTTTGTCGGTCCATCCTTCCAGCTCGGCCCAAGTCCATTCCTCGTCTAATTCTTCGGTTAGTACGATAGACGAAACATCGTGATGTTTCGAGAAACCTACGAAAACATCGGTATGTTTTACGAAAAGGCCATAAAGACGAAGAAAGAAGTGAAATGAGATGAAACGAAAAGCGACAGCCAGCTGGGTCAGTGTTTCCTACCGAGCTGGACAGCATTCAGCATGATGACCGTCCAGCTTGGTAGCCTGGGTGCAGGGAATGCTGGACTGGCTTGCTCCTAGATGCTTGATGTCATCCAGCTCGGTATATAGGATGAAAGGAGATCTTCCGATAAGTCGTGGGATGTGTCCAGCTTGATATGATGAAGTGTGTCGGTCAGCTCGGTAGCCAGGAGGGTAGTTTTTACCGAGCTGACTAGCATATACCGTCCAGCTCGGTAGGAATGATGAAGGAAACATGCATCTTGCTGCTCCAAGCTTCCATACTGAGCTGGACAGCAATTCCCAACTTATGGACCCCATAACTTTCTCGTATGAACTCCGTTTGATCTGAATCTTCTTCCATGAGATTTATAATTGATTTAAGAACATTTTCCAAGTGGTTTCATGTTCAAAATCCTTATGGTTTGGAAAATACACCTCGATCATTGAGTATATATATTTTTCGGCTCGGAACTCTCGGAAAGTGTCATCCAGCTCGGTTTTCAAGTTGGGAAGGATTCTACCGAGCTGGATGCATCATGCTGTCCAGCTCGGTACCAAATTGGGCAGGTGATACCGAGCTGGATGCATCATGACAGCCAGCTCGGTAGATTTGTACCGAGCTGACTGCTATGTGCTGTCCAGATCGATGTTCTGTGGCAAGTGGGCAAAACGTGCATTCAGGTCGTGTGTGTCAGTCAGCTCGGTAGGATTTACTGACATAACACCGAGCTGGCTGTCCTGAAAGCCTGGTTGATTTCCTTTTACTCGAAGAATCGTTTTATCGGAGGAATCGTTCAAATGACGAAATGACCAGCTGAACATGATAGAGAGATGTCAGTCAGCTCGGTATCACTAGGAGGTCTTGATATCGAGCTGGCTGTCTTATTTTGTCCAGCCGATCATCCCTTATTCAACGATTTGCGAGTTCATCGATTCCTCGGATAAACTCTCGAAAGACAGTTTTTCTTACTTTCTTTGCAGAGTTATCGACAGAGTGGTTCGAAACGAACTTTCTCCGAACTCAAATCTAAATATGGAAATTCTTTTTCGATATTTGAATATTTTAATCGTTAATTCCGGAAGTGT
>OVBI01002439.1:0-19743 GCA_900406495.1 Sisymbrium altissimum | reverse complement strand
TCTCGTTCTTCATTGTTCTTCTTTCCTTATCTTCACTTCCGCAAATCAATACAATGCATCTCGCTCTTCGGAAGAGAAGTGGGCGCGACCCAAGGCGATTGTGAAAGCGGTCATGTCCTGACACGGGTCGGAGTCGCCTGAGTAAGTGGGAGCCCGCAACTTCTCTGGATGTCTGACCCTGACATCGGTTATCTGTCGCGTGAAAGGTGTTCTTTGAGCATTCGCGAGGATTCGCTCGATTTCGGGTGTTCCGCTTGCCCGACGAACCGTGGACTTTATCTGGCGGAGACTTGTTTGGATATCTTCGATTGCTTGATCTCGTTCCAAGTCAACGACGACATGTCATCGTGAACTCGGCTCTGGTTCCTTGAACAAGACGCGGCGAACCCCATCGTCCGTTTCTCCTTGGTCAGAGCTCCAAGGTCGTCGCTTGTCGCGATCGTGTTTGGCCGATATAGCATCAAGTTTTTTGTCCTGCTCATCTAGGCGCTTCATAAGACTGGTGATCAGTGACTCGATGGCTGTGTTATCGATGGGAGCGCCTTCAGGTTGTTTGTTGCGGTTTGACTCGTTCTCTGGTGTTTTGTCACCGTCTTGTGTTTCATGGTCGACAAGGCGACCTTCATCTCCTCCTGTGGAGGCGTCTTCGTGCTGTTTGTCGCAGCTTTCCTCCTCACGATCTCGTCTTTTGTGGTTGCCATGACGGGGAGAGTGCTGATCATCGGAATCGTCAGAGTGAACTGATCCTGCCATGACCGGTGGTGGTGTAAAGAATTTTTCTAGAAACACCCTCTTTCTAGCGCCAATTGTGGATGTTAGGGTTGTATTTACCTAAAGGTAAGAGCAATTTGGTTAGGGTTTCTTAGGATTTCTTTATTATGCCGCAAACCGTCGGTAGAAAGTGAGATTAGGTCGTTGGAAAAGATGTTCCAAGTCGTCGTTTGACTACTTGAGATCCTAGATTAACTCTTAGCCGAAAAGCTCTATAGATCTCAAAGTATTATGTTATTGTGAATGTGTCCAAGTCAAAGGAATTACATATGTTTATATAGTAAACGACATAGACCTAATGTTCCTAAGTCGGATAGACTACCTATATTTCCTCCAAGATTTTATCCGATATTCTCTTCGATATTTTCTCTTATCTTATGCCGACTTCCTTTTGTTATAATGACTTCCTTTATCCACAAGGATTAAGGCAAGCCGTCTTTAGGTATTTTAGGTCCAAGAGGAATGAAATTCATCTCCAACAATTCTCTCTGAAGTATTAAGAGAAAAATTAATTACAAGTCAGTTACTTGATTTATCTAATCCTTGAAAAAAAAAAATTGGGATCTCAAAGTTTGTGAAATTTCAATCATCAAAAACAACACTATAAGAAAATAGATCTTTTACAACAGCTGAATTGGATGTTAATTCGTCGTAAAGTTAGTTTATGACGAATTAGGAATGAAACACCAAAATATCCTATAAAGCCATATATGATGTAATTTCATCGTAAATAGTACAAATAAATATATTCGTCATAAAAGAGATGTAATATATTTCGTCGTAAAAACGTTATAACTTAAAGACGAAACAATGTAATTTCGTTGTAACATATTTTTGATGTAAACAAATCGTAAAATATAAAATCTACTTAACAACAATTTAAAACGACACAGCTTATGATATGAAACAAGAAGAACGAACTTCATGAATTCAATTATAAATCATGATAAAATGATCCGAAAGAAGAAGAAAGAAGTTCATGTATACTATCATACTCAATTATACATCTCTCTATTAAACGAAGCCATTGATCAAAGTCTCTGTTAGGCATTTTGTCAAACACATTAATCACATTAACGACTTTGACCACTGTATTTTCCCACTAATGGACTTTGACCATTAAATAGTTTTTTTGTCCGCTTATCACTCCCATTCTTATTTTAAATTACAATTAAAAAAATTATTTAAGTTTTGGTCCATAATCTTTTAGATTATTAATTACAGGTTATAAAAAATATTTTTAAATAATTTAAAATAATTTTTAATATTAATTTATAATATTTATCCGCCTATCAAGTGAATCTTTATCTAGTTACATTATACAAACTATGATATATCATTATATGTCATAAATCCTAATTAAAATAAATGTTATTTATTAATTCATAAAATGCTTATTATATATAATTTTAATTATATATTTAACCAAAACAATGAAATTATTTTATATCAAATATATAAATTGCATGTTTATCAAATAAATTTTCTATGAAAAAAATGATTATTCACTTTAACTTATATTTCTTAATTACTACAACAATTATATCATTTCATTATATTATATTTACATAATTTTATATTATATATAGTTTTAATATTTTATTATTCACATATAAAATATAATAAATTTAACATAAACTTTATAAATACTTTTACATTATTAATATTATATTAAGTAAAATTATGATATAATAATAACAATTAGATAAATTATTTTTTCTTAAAAGGCAACATAATGGAAATTTCAGTATATAAATAAAAATTATTAATTTATCTTAACTTATCATAATTATTAGATATATTTATCATATATAAAGATATTTATTATACATTTGTAAAAGTAATTCAAAGATTTATCTGTTATTTCCTAAAATAAACCAATATCAATATTTGATTTACAATAACACCAATCAGTAATAAAATAATGGTAATAAACAATTGTTCAAATCTAAAACACTTAAAAAATAATATATATTAAAATAAATAACCACCAATTTAATTAAATAAATATAGAATAATTATATTTATGCTTACTCATCAATTTAGTAATAAATTTAGATATAAATAATATATCCTAATTTTTACTCAGTGATAAAAATCATTGATTTACCAAAGTTATCCCATATATAGTATATATGATTTAATTGTTTTACTAATATATAATTTTAAAAGATTTTAAGTATGTTATTATTAATATAAATTGATTTTAATTTTTTTACTATAATACATAAACTCTATGTTCGTTCAGATAAGAATTTTTTTGTTATATATTAATTTTACTCATCATTTTTAATAACAAATAATGTTTGAAGCTTTAAATTTTTTTTTTTAAGGCTTTTGTAGTTTATTATAATATTTTGATTTTTCAAATTTATATGGAAAAAAACAAATCATATGTTCTTAAAGATAATATTTTGTTGTTGGTGATTTAACTATTGAAAAAGAACTAATCGATTTAAAGATCAAACACCAAATCATTTTTTATAAGGTAATTCAAAAATATTCATAAACAAAATTCATAATCATTTTTATAGATTATATAATTTTAAAATTATATTTAATATTATTTTATATGATAATATTTATATAAACATTTCATTCCGTGAAGGTGCGGATTATTACCTAGGTAGTTGATTAGATGATGACGATAATATTATTTTCATAACTTATATTATATGATAATTTGTTTAGTGCTATATTGCATATACGTATAGTGATATTTTTCTTGGAGAAAATTACATCTATAGACACTTTTTTNAGTTTTTTTTGTTTTGTAATTAAATCTACTTTTTTTTTTTTTTTTTTGGTGGGTGCCGGGAAACAAAGTTTCCCAAAATTATTATAAAAGAAAGAAAAAAATTGCATCCGAACCAATCGTGGATACTTAGTACCCATAGTATCATCCTGAAGAAGAGAGACAGATATATCTGGTGCAACATCAAAAGTATGCAGACCTAACAACAAAGAGAACTCGTGGTTAGCTAACCCGTCAGCGAGGCGGTTTGCTTCCCTGTAAACATGAGATATTCGGACTGTCCAATCCTTTTGAAGAAAGCCATGACAAAAATGTACCAGGAACGAGAAGGGATAAGTCTTATCAACCCCCTTCTTAAGAAAACCCACAACCAACTCCGAGTCTAATTCAAGCTCCAGTCGAGAAACACGATACTCCCATGCTCTACATAGGCCATAATACACTCCCCACAGCTCTACTAGAGGTGCTGTACAACGTCCTATATTTAATGCAAACTCATCACACCATTCTCCTTCGCTATTTCCCAAAACACCACCCGCAGTAGCCAAACCCGGATTGCCATGTGATGCACCATCAGTATTCAACTTGAACCAACCCACATCTGGTTTAGCCCACCCAATCATCTCCTGAACCCGCTCAACCCTACCAGTCTGCTCTCTCAAGCTATCAAACGACTTGTTCACCTCCTTTACCATACCTCGCAGAAAACGAATCCTATCTCTGCATACCCTGTTCTCACCGAAAATATTCCCATATCTCCATTTCCATCCCCACCAAATACCCATAGCAAACATTGTTGACCAAACACCATCCTCTATATTCCAATTCTCGCCTAAATTCTCATACAACCATTCAAGCAAAGATTTAGAAAAGAAGGCCATTTGTTTACCTCGAGGGACAAGTCTCTGCCATATACCAAGCATCGCTGGGCAGTCGTGGAGTGCATGAAGAATAGTCTCATTGCCACCTCTGCAAATCTGACAAACCGCTGAATCACTGAGATGCCTTCTGTGTCTCTTCACATTAGTCATTATCACCTGTTGACTTGTTAGCCATAAGAACACCCTGACTCTCTCTGGAGCCTTTACTCTCCAAATCCGCTCATAAAACTTCTCTATGTTCATACGAGGAGTCTCATTACAAGTAAGAAGAGCATAAGCAGTTTTGACTGTGAATTTACCTTTAGGATGTTCACCCCACGAGATTTTGTCCTTCCGGCCAGCTAGTACATTCAGTACCACAGCTGATAACTCTAAACACCGATCTGGGTGGACATATGAGGCTATACGATCCATGTCCCAGCGTCCATGAGCTCTCCAAAAGTCCCAAGCCGTCATGCTCACATACCCCTCCGGCAAAGGAGCTATTAAGGAGTCCATCAAAGACACACCCATCAACCACTTGTCGGTCCAGAATCTAAAATGCTTCCCATCACCGAGAGTCCAACTACAACCTCGAAACACCACTTCTCTGAGTGCCATACCCACACTAGGCCATGTAGAGGACCAGTTATTCTTAACCTCAGTCCAAGTGAGATCATGTGTATCACCAACATTGTACTTGCATCGCACTAGCTTAGCCCAGAGGCTAGAGTGGTCATGAAGAAGCCTCCAACCCACTTTCGATAACAAAGCTGTATTCATACGACTTGCTTTGCGGATCCCAAGACCACCTTCACTTCTCGGGGTAGCCAATTTATCCCAGGCTAACAGGTGTTGCTTGCGTTTCTCTACTGTGCTTCCCCACACAAAATTTCGTGAGATTTTATCCATGTTGGACATGTTGGTGTTTTCGCACACTTTTCCTTATCTTTTAGTATTTGAAATCTCATTTTTACAAAATTTTCTTTTTAATTTATTTTACATTTTTAATTCATCGTCTTTTCTTTTTCTCACTTTACCAGTTTACCAGTTTACCTTTTCAATTATTATTTAATCTAGTATTTCCCTTTTTTTTTATCTATTTGATTATTTTATAAAATTTTGAAAACAAAAATTAACTTTTATTTTATAAAATGAACTAGAATTTTTTTATATCCATTTTATTTTATTTTAGATATTTATAAATGAAAAATTATGGACACTCATACATAATTAGCTAAGTCAACCTTAAATATTTATATTTATCCATTTAGAGTTATCCAACATTATCAATTAAACATATCATATCTTATCCATTAAACCATGTCCATTGTATTTTGTTTTTTTTTTTCATTAAATTCAGTGTTTGTGTCATAATTCAATTTTTGATTTTATATTTGTCCATAATTCAGTATTTTTATTATATATCAATTTTTGATTTTATAAAATTTGAAAGACTATCAATTTGCAGAACATACGATAGTGGACATGAAGTTGTGGACATGATAGTTATCTTGTCCACATTATCATGTACACAACTTTATATTCACGATTTTCTATCCACTATCCCATTTAGCTATTAAAATTAACTGTTTAAAGTTTAATTAAACCAAATCAAAAACAGATAGAGACATATAGCTCCGTGTTTCTTTTACAGTATGAGTGATTTATCTATATAACTTGTCTATAAACATATAAAACAAACACCATCATATCCATGTTATTATGTCCACGATCTGCTATCTTCGCTAACTTGTCCACAATTTGATATTTATGTCGTCATGTTTACGTGTTTCAGTTATCTTCATAATCATAAATTTACATCACCATATCCATAATATGGTATGCACAGGATCATGTCCACATATGTAAGTATCATTTACACAAAAATATTTTTATGTCCACAAAGTTTCATCCACGTGTAACTAATTTTTTTTTTTTCTAACGTATAACATAATAATAAAAGGAAAAAAAAATAAGTCCAAGAAGTTAAATATTCAAAAAAAAAATTAAATTAAATTAAAAAAATACAAAAAGTATTAAAAAGCTAAAGTTCCTTTTGCTTTTAGGACAAGAAAGAGATTTCACACTCTTAAAGTGCTCTCAAAACAATAAAGTGTCTATATTTGAAAATAAAACACAAAAAGTGTCACATAGTGTAAGTTTCTCTTTTTTTTTTTTATTGATTTGGAGATTTGGACCAAAATACAACTAATCTCCAAGAGGATAGTACGGATGACTAGTCCAACCCTATATTTTCTACTAACGTGTAAGATATGACCAACATTCGTCTAGTCAAATGGGTATGTTGATGCATTTAAAGGCTAAGATAACTATTTTTTTTTTTGACGACTGCTAAGATCACTTATCGGATGGTATTAAGCCAATATATGTATTAAGGGGTTATTTATTTTTTTTTATCTCATAACATCATTTTTATCATTTATTTAAAACAAATTTAGTTGCTAGTTACAACGAATATATATTACAAAATTATGTATCTAGAGAAAATACTGTATAAAAAACTCCACAAAAAATATGTCACATATGACGTCATATATATGTGTATTAAATTGTGTTATTATGCCAATATCACAACCTTATATCAAACTATAAGAATTATAATTTTACAAAAAAAAACTATAAGAACTATATATTACACATAACCATTGAAAATCAGTTAATACATTATGTAAAGAAAAGTACCCTAAAATAAATCAGTTTAGAGTGTTTATGATCAAAATATTTTGGAAAGGAAAATATGACAATAATATTTCATTAAAGAGAGCAGAGAACTATTATATCTTTTCTTCCTAAAATACTAAAAAAAAAATATTTATCAACGTCAATGAAATTCTTTGTCGACTTCTTTTCTCTCCGCTGATCTCTCAATCATCTCTTCGTCGATTTCAATTTTTTCCGATTTTCATCGCCGGCGAGAATCTCAAACCATATTTCATTGTTATTTTGTCTTTTCTCTTGGTATTTGTCAATTCTCAATTTCACCGTTAGTAGTTTAATTCAGATTCAGCGATTTTGATTCATTTTCAGATTCTGTGATTCACAATTTAGATTCAGCAATTCAGCTTCAGATTTTGATTCAGTTTCAGAATTCGATTCAAGTTCAGATATCGATTCAGCTTCAGATTTTATGGAACAGTGATGAACATATAATGGATGCTCTTCCGATTCATGACTTTGAACATTACAAGGCAAAAATAGTATATCTTTACTCATGCTCCTTTCCCAGGTCAAATTTCAGTTAATTTGGAAAATAATTTGGTTTCTAGGGAATGAAAAACCTGGCTTTGAGTAGTTACTTGTAATTTGAAATGCGTGTAGGTAGTAGCTACGTTGTATTCGTCTTCGTGTTATTTAGGAAGTTTTTCATATGTTTTAGAAAGGTTTTCTTATATTTATATTCATTCATTCATTTTTATTTTTTTGAATTTTGAACTATATCTCTTTGGATTTGGTTTTAGTTATATAAGTTGTGTCTTTGAAACTGGTATTCTTAAGAAAACTTTCCTAAACCCTTATTATTGTTTCCTAAAACATCTAAGACTGTTTTATAATATAGATTTATTGTTTAAAATAATTTTCAAAGTATTATCGTAGCCTAGTGGAGAATACAACTAAGAAACATATGTACATTTGAATTCCAAGGGTACAATTCCACTAACATGCTGTAAAAAGATTTTTGAAAAAAAAAAATTAATACCATTGAATATGAGTTGATCATATCATTCAGGAACACCTTCTTAAAACTGTGATATTGTTTCCTAAACCTCATAAAAACTTATAAAACACATTGATTAAGCCTTTTATATCATAATAATCATCCATTAATAGAAACCATAATCATTATCCGTTAATACAAACCATAATAATCATCCATTAAGCTGACAACATATACAATGATCGGCTGAGATATCTCCTCTCCAATCTTTTTTTTTTTTAAATGGAGAATCTTAGGGCTTGATTGGTTTAGCCGCTACCTTCCGCTACCACCCGCAAACGCAGCTTTTGCGGGTGATAGCGGTTATCAGCGTTTGACAACAATCACACAAAATGCTTTCTACCACTTTATATCGTTCTAAATCGTTCAAAATCAAAACTGCTTTCCGCTAGCGTTTGCGGTTGCGGGTGGATAATAAAAAAAAATAAAAAAATAAAAAATTATGTTTAAAAATAATAAAATTGATTTAAAATAATATAAAATATATATATAAAATAAGCCAGTTAATAAAAAAAATTTAGTAAATTAAATTTTTAAAATTAACTATTAAAATTTTGAAATATATGAATAAATTTGATATTTCTATTGATCATTCACTAAACACTTATCATAATTTTATATTAATAAAATCTTAATATTAAATTCTTTTAATAATTAATTTTATTATAATAAAATACATTTTTGATATTTTATATAGTTATATAATATGTTTACATTGTTAATTTGTTGTTTAACCGGTGTTGCATCCGCTAGTCAACCAGTCATAATTCTCCCGCAAACAAATAAATTTTTAACTGCTGTACCAGTCGTATGAATCGCTTAATAACGCTTAAAACCGCAACCGTCCATTTCCGCAAACTCTCGCAACCGCAACCGCACCCGCTGCGGTTAAACCAGTCAAGCCCTTAATCGTCTGTGGAAACAAATTACCCATTTGCACACCTAAAACATCATAAAAAGTTTCAAAATTTTCTTTTGTATGACATTCCTAAATACTCACAATGACTTCCTAAATTACAAACAAATGTGACATTAACAATTGAAATAGAAATGATTTAGTAAGGCCTTTAGTAATTACCAATAAATGGCTTCTTAAAGTCTTCCTAAAATACTAACAAGTGAGACATAAATAATTGAAGGTTGATTCTTGTACTGATTTTTAGTACAAATTTCTTAAATACCAACAATTGATTCGTAACCTCTTCTTAAAATACTAACAAGTGAGAAATAAAAAATTGCAGCTTTGATTTTTAGAGTTAATTTTGAGTAAGAGCTTCCTAAATACCACCAAAGATTTCCTAAAGCTTTTTTCAAGTATCAACAATGACTTCCTAAAGCGTTCATACCAACAAGTGATTAATTAAAACTCCAAAGTTACTTCTTAGAAATAATTTTTAGTAAGACCAAGGTAAATACCAACAATGACTTCTTAAGGCCTTCCTAAAATTTCACATGTTTGAGCGAGGAAGGTTGATTTACAACGACTAATTTGATGGCTTCTCTCTATTCTTGAATTTCAAAGGTTCCTGAAAAGAATCATCCATTGCGTACCTACAAAATCCCAAAAAAATAAAAAAAATCCTAATTACCAACACTTGCTTCTTAAACTTTTTATAAAATACGAGTTTTAGTAACGCTCTCCTAAAGTTCCAACAATGGTTTCTTAAAGACTTCAGAAAAACCAACAAGTGAGACATAAACAATCCAAATTTTAATTTTTAATGAGTTTCAGTAAGACCTTCCTAAATTAACAAATGTTTCCTAAAACCTTTTTAAAAACCAACAAGTAAGACGAACAATCCAAATTGAATATTTTTGTAATGTTTTCAATAAAGTCTATAAGATTTCAGTAAGACTTTCCTAAATATAAACATGACTTTTAAGTCGTTGATGCAAATACCAAAAACTGACACATCAACAAGCAAAATTTTGATAAAACAATTCTTGCAACTATAACAAAGTTTCCTTACTACAAATGATTCTTTCCTAAACTCTTTCTAAATTACGAGTTTACTAACGCCTTCCTAAATCCAAACAAGGTTCCTAATGGCTTCATAAAAATCAACAAGTAAGACATAGACAATCCAAGTTTGATTTTGTAATGAATTTGAGTAAGGCCTTCCTTAATATAAGCAAAGATTTTCTAAAGCCTTCGTAAAAAAACTAACAAGTGAGACAAATAATCAAAATTGAATATTTTTTTTGTAATGTTTTCAGTAAGGTCTATAAGATTTCAGTAAAGTTTTCCTAAATACCAACTTTTGGCTTTTTAAGATGTCATGCAAATTTCAAAAACTGACACAGCAACAATTAAAATTTTGATAAAACAAGTTTAGTAACAACTTCCTAAATACAAATAAATGATTCCTAAAGCCTAGAGTCTTCATAAAAAACCAATAAGCGAGACAGATACGATAATGAATTTCTGTACGGCTTTCCTAAATATCAATAATAGTTTCTTAAACCAAACAATCGAAAGGTTGAATTTTGTGATGAGATTTATGTAACGCTTTCCAAATCCATCGTAAATTCTTCATAAAATACCAACAAATTCAAAACAAAACAAAAATTCGCTTCAAAACAAAATAAAATTCAGTTTCAAAACAAAACAAAATCCAGTTTCAAAACAAAACAAAATCAAAATTCTCAAAAAAATTGAGATCTAGTCGAAATTAGTCAAAAACAAACTAAAACAGTCGAAAAACAACTCATCATCTTCAATTGAGATTTATCCCCAATTATAACCCTAATTTTGAGTTTTAACTCTCCGAAATGAAATAAAAACTTACCTCGACTCTGACGATGGCGACCTTATTGCAATCTGACGATGGATAACTTTAGTGTATGACTCGACGATCGATTTTGTCTCCGGTGATGGCTCACGGTGACGACGAATGAAAGAAAAACAGAAAAGATGTGTTTTTGTTTTGACGGTGAGGAAAGAGAAAAATCGCGTGTTTTTCTTTTCTAAGTGGGAATGGTAAAATTGTCTATAAATCTTTTTAATGAAACATTTTAGCCATTTTACCTTTTCCAAAATATTTTGGTCATAAAAAGTAAAAAGTGTACTAAAATAGAGAATTGACCCTATTTAAAACCAAATCCAATCCAATTAAAAATGACCCAAACAAATTAAAACCAATTTAAGAAATCCAAACCAATTAAAACCTAAAACAAAAAGTTCATCCTCCATCTTCTTCATTTATCATCTTTTTTACCAAATAAAATATATATTCGTTTATTTATGCTACGTAATTTATATGAAAAAATCAGTTTCTGAGTGAGAGATATATATTCTTTAGTGTTTAATGATCATGAAGAGAACCATGATTTTGACTCAGGTTATTAGTGTTTTATTAGTTTTTAAGAAAGTTGCATTAGTTTTTTCTTTCATGTTTTCAGTTTTTGGTTTTTTAGATATTGATATTCTGTTTTTTTTGGATTTTGATGTTCGGATTTGGCTATTGGAATTTGGAATTCATACTCACATTTTTATTGATTTCAATCTGTATGGCGAGCGCCATATTGCGCAATAGTACAAGGCTCAGACTTCATCGCGTTGATGCACTATGTGCAATTTAAAATACATAAGAGGATACATATAATCAAGTAAAACAATAAATAAGATTATCATTTAATTACTGTCCACGAAATGTTTTATGAAGAGCCCATATATTTAGAACTGGCTCTGATTATGCAGGGAGCCTACGTGCTGCTAATATAGAGATGTTGATCATTAGCTTCGCCCACCAATTTTTACGCACCATCGGGTCGAAATCTGTCTTACACTTGTCGAGCAAACCAAGAACATATGATTGGTAACGTCTCATTTCTGAATACTCATTTCGTAGCACTGCCTTATAAGCACCATCGAGATATTTGTCTACGCCATTGTACGTGGCAAGGCAAGTACGAAGCTGAGCCGTAGCCCGAGGATTACCTGCCTTGGGAAGAAAATCATCTCTTATCAAAGCAGTTGTTACTTTGGAGGTGTACAATGCGTTGAACGCTGCGATTTTTGCAATTGTCGTGATTTCTGCGTGGGGTTGTTCGAGTTTAGGGATGATCGACCGCTCGCAGTAATACGCGTTCACGGTGTCGAGACATATTCTGTCAATCAGAATCATTGTTGGTGGGTCTGGTGAGATCGATGTGGTTGATGGGATTGTGCAGAGAATGATCAAAGATGTGATCATCACAGAGATTCTTTGAAGAAAACCCATATTTCTTTACTTCTATAACGCGTTCTCTATGACACACTTATATAATGGTTTTGGTCCAACTTTGTTTTTTTTCGTCGTTGTTTTTAAATAAAAGCAAAACGTATATCTGAGTCATGCATGCATTTTTTTTTTCTTTTTTTAACACTGAAATTCATTGAATCTAAACCTCCCAAGGGAGGATAGAAGTATAGAACCAAGTGTTTTGGGAAAGAAATCCCGGATCAAACGAAAAAATGGAAAAAAGCCATAAATGGAAAAGAAAAGAAAAAATGCCAGCAGGCATTTGACAAATCCAGAAAAATTGCAGGCTCAACATGCATTTTAAGTACTTGCCAGATAAGTTAATCTATTGTTTTTAACAAAATCTGACTAGACCAGTGGTCAACATTTTTTTCAATTTGTTACTGATGTGAGAGGATTTTTCTTTAATTAGAATAGTTAGTTCTTTACAAAAACTTCCCAAACGCTCAAAAATAAACCATGTAGAACTTGATTAACCAAGTCACAAACTCACAAAGTGGGGGAAACTCTCTCTTAATAAAGAGATCCTGAAGCCAGCTACAGTGATTTTCTGTAACATCAAATTGAAACTGATCCTGTGTGATAACAGTCTAAGCGATGAGATAAATCTTTCTATTTGTCGCATGTTCTTCCTTAATCAATCTCCATTCCAAAAAAAAAAAACAAGATTTTACCGTCTTTCTCGGAAAACAAAATCTTACAGTTTTAGTAAAAAAAAAGAAGGGATTTTATGGTTTTGGTGAAAAACATGATTTTGCGGTTTTATTGAAAAAATGAGATTTTGTGGTTTTGACACAAAAATGAGATTTTATGGTTTTGATGGAAAAAGAGATTTTGCGGTTTTATCAAGAAAATAATATTTTACAATTTTGGCGGGAATTTAAGATTTTATGGTCTCGCAGAAAAATAACATTTTACAATTTGGCAGAAAAATGAAATTTTGTAGTCCGGCAGGAAGACCGAATTTTGCAGTTTTAGCAGGAAAAATGAGATTTTGCTATTCGACATGATAATGAGATTTTACGGTTTTGCCAATAAAATGAGATTTTGTGATTTGGCAAGAAAGCAGAATTTTGCGGTTATGGCAGAAAATAAGATTTCACATTTTTGTAGAAAATGGGTAAATCCGAATATTCCCGTCAAAAATATCAAATCTAAATTTTCCAATCAAAACGGCGAATCTCTATTTTTCCACCAAAACATCAAGTCCGCATTTTTCAATTAAAACAGAAAATCTAGGTTTTTCTTTAAATTTTAAAATTCTCGTTTTTCCGTCAAAACCGAAAATCTGTGATTTCCCGTCAAACCGCAGATCCTCATTTTTCCGTCATAACTGAAAATCCATGTTTTCTGTCAAAAAAGCAAATCTGGGGTTTTTCATCAAAACCACAAATCTGTGTTTTTTTTGTCAAAACGACAAATTCGCATTTTCCTGCAAAAACTCACAAATTAGTTTTTCCACCAAAACCGTAACTTCACATTTTTCCGCCAAAAACACAAATCCGCATTTTCCTGCTAAAATAGTAAATTTATGGTTTTCTGTCAAAATTGCAAATATGTGTTTTTCGCCAAAATTGTAAATCCATGTTTTCCCGCCATAACTGCAAATATGTATTTTCTCGTTTAAAATGAAAATTCATTTTTTCCGAAAAATCTGAAAATATACATTTTTACAATAACTACAAATTCAGGTTACAAATATAATTTTAAATTTTTTTATTTATTTACAAATAAAATATGGTTTTTGTCTTTTTTTAATAAAAACATCTAAATATTATTATCACATCAAAAACGAACAACTTATAGCATCCAAAAATCATAAGAGAGCTCCCTCTTCGAAAATCATAAGAATACTAGGTAATTACGTACGCTATGCGCAGGATGAAATATTTATTAATTATTTTATAATGTTTAATTTAAAAATTATTTTTAAATCAGAAAATTTTAATTTTTAATAAACTTTTTGTAAAAAAATATTAAAAACAAAATTATCTAGTATAGTGTTCAATTTTATATTTTCGAATTAAGACATTTATAATATAATATAAAATAGTTTAATCAAAAATAAATTTAAATAGATATTTTGTATTAAAAATTTTGAACATGTGAACTTATCTAATTTTAGTATAATTTAATGATAATTTATTTATATATACTAAATATTGTATCAAATTTTTACATATGGTCTAAATTTAAAATAAATTATAATACAAAAGTAAGTAAATATAGTTTATCGATGAATAATATAAAATATGATTTACATAAAAATATAGAAATTACTTAATTTCTATCATACATGTTTTTAGTTTATAATAAGTCACAAAAACTTATTTTAAACCCTAATAGATTCCTATAAAAGTTAATATAAATTAATTAAACTAAAATAATTATAAACTCCAATAAATTCTTATAAAAGTTAATATAGATTAATTAAAATTAAAATTAAAAATAAGTAGTTTTAGTCAAATAAAAAACTGATATTTTATAACAATGAAAATATAAATGTAGTTATATAAGAAACTTAGAATAAAATTAAATATGGTTTTCCTATTTTTATTTTAAAATTTTTGATCAATTAAAATATCCATAAATTTTATTTACTACAGTTAAATTATATTGTTCAATTTAAAAATACAGTTAGGGCCTGTTCGGCTGCTCACCCAACTGATTCATCTAGATGGTTCACCTGGATGATGCATTTAGATGGTGCATCTGGGTGTTATTCGTTTCTTATTTCAAACTTACATCTAGATGGATTAGTTGGCTGCAGTTATGTTTGTTTAGTGTGTTTTCTAAAATTCCATCTGCGTCTAGATGAATTTTAGTAAAAAAATGACAAAACATAAATTTTACTAAAACATATATATTTTTGAGATTTTAGAAGAAAAGCGTAAATTTTACAAAATTAGCAAAAAGTGTAATTCTACGGTTTTGATGAAAAACATAATTTTTTTTTTTTGGGAAATCTTAATATTCTGGTTTCAGCGGAAAAACGTAATTTTGCGGTTCTGGTAGAAAATCCTAATTTTGCGGATTTGGCAGAAAAACGTAATTTTGCAATTTTGGCGGGAAATGTAGTTTTGTGATTTTGGCGGGAAATGTAGTTTTGTGGTTTTGGCGGAAAAACGTAATTTTGAGATTTTTGTGGAAAATATAATTTTGCGGTTTTGGCGAAAAAACGTAATCATGCGGTTTTGGCGGAAAAAATGCAGTTTTGGCGGAAAACACAATTTTGAGGTTTGGCTGGAAAAAACGTAACTTTATGGTTTTTGCGGAAAAATCTTAATTTTGTGATTTTGGCGGAAAACGTAATTTAGCGATTTTGGCAAGAAACAACAGTTTTACAGTTTTGGTTGAAAAACCTAATTTTTTCATTGGCGGAAAAAGTAATTTTTTGGTTTTGACAGAAAAACGTAATTTTTTGGTTTTAATGGAAAAACATAATTTTGCGGTTTTAGTGGGAAAACATAATTTTGCGTTTTTGATAGAAAATCTAATTTTGCGGTTTTGGCAGGAAAACGTAATTTTGCGGTTTTGGCAGTAAAGCGTAATTTTGCGGTTTTGGCAGGAAAACGTAATTTTGCGATTTTGAATATAACTTTTCTAATACCTATAAATGAGTCATGTAATTAATGATCATTTTGATCTTTTTATATTAGATTTTTGAACAATATTTTAGAATAAAAAAATGAAGTAAACTTTCATTAGTTTTAGAAACTTTGTTCATTTTAAAAAATTCAAATTATAACATATGAAAAAAATTTTTAGATTTTTGTATTAGATGTTTGGTACGATGATTCATTTTTTTCAAAGAAAATTAAAAAAAAATAATGGAGAAATTTAAATGATTTCAAAATAATTAATATGATATAACTGAATATCAAATCTTTATTAATAAATTATTTACTAATTTTATGGATTTTATATAATAAAATAGTAGGAGAGAATTTTGATTTGGATTAGTAACTAATTACTTGAATGATTAGTTTAATATAAGAATATTTGATTTTTTGAACCAAATTATGAGTGACATATTTTGTTATTGTTCTAGTAATTTAAGCCTATTTCTAAAATGACTCTAAAAAACTTTGTGGTGATGATACATCATGATGGAATATATATTAATAATACATAAATATAAAATTATTTTTTAAAATAGATCCTCAAATAATATATATGGGATTTATTTATTAAATAAATAACAATTAAGGTAAGCCTAGATGTAGATGCACCTCTTTCTTCGAAAATCATAAGAGTCTATTTATGTGTAAAAGACCTATTTCAAACTCAACAATTTTGATCATGTCTTCCTATCTGAACTATAACACAGTGCCAATTCCAACATGAACTAAACATTTTCTGAAAAAACCTATCTTACTTATCAAATTTAGTCCAAAATCAATACTGACCAAAATTGTGTTAATCAACTATGTTGACTCAACTGCCACATGTATAATTTTTACTGAGTCAGCTTCCACATATCATATTTAGATTTTCTGCCAAAACCGCAAAATATCGTTTTCCACTAAAATCGAAAACTTTATTTTCCATAAAAACCACAAAATCTCGTTTTCTGCAAAACCATAAAATATCTTCTTCTTTTTTTTAACCAAAACCCCAAATTCTCATTTTTCTGTCAAAACCATAAAACTGTAAAATTTTGTTTTTAGCCAAAACCGTTAAACCCACAAAATTTTTTTTTTTCCTTCAAAAACCACAAAATCTCGTTTTTCACCAAAAACATTTTCCAGTAAAATGAAATTTTGCGGTTTTGGCTAAAAACCGAGGTTTTGAAATTCTGGCATGAAATCGAGATTTTACGGTTTTGACGAAAAAATAAGAATTTGCGATTTTGGCAGAAAAATGAGATTTGCAGTTTATGTTGGAAAATGAGATTTTTCGGTTTTGACGGAAAAAATGAGAATTTGTGGTTTTGCGGGAAATCAAGATTCTAAGGTTCTCGCGGAAAATAATTTTTTTAAACGATTTTGATAATTGAGATTTTTGCAGTTTTTGTGGAAGAAAGAGATTTTGTAGTTTTAGCGAAAAATTTTTTTTTTTGGGAAATTGAGATTTTGTAGATTTGGCTAAAAAAAAAATTTGCGGTTTTTGCGGAAAATGAGGTTTTGCGGTTTTAACAGAAAATAAGATTTTGCTGTTTTGACAGAAAATTCAAATATAACACATGGAAACTGACTCATTAAAAACTATACATGTGGGCAGGTGACTCAGCATAATTGATTAACACAATTTTGGTCAATGTTGATTTTAGTCTAAATTTGATAGTTGAGATAGGTTTTTAAGAAAATATTTAATTCATGTTGTAATTGATACTGTGTTATAGTTCAGATAAGAAAACGCACGATCAAAATTGTTTAGTTTAAAATATACCATTTACCCGTCTATTTATTTACTAATGATATCATCTTTCTGACACAGTAACTTATACGAGGTATTATTTGATATTAGATTTAAAATTAATATTTAAGATTTTGTAATCAATTTTTATTTTTATATCCTTTATTAAAATATAATATTATAGTATACTGTATTTAAAATATTTCTATTAATTTTTTTTAAATTTTGTGTTATTAGTTTTTGAATTTACAATTTTTTAGTAAAAGAATTTGAAATCTATTTTTATTTAATTAAAAATTTCAAGACAATAATTAACGTCTTATGGTATTCATGTTTGATAGATTCTTACAACTCTTTTGATTTAAAAGAGTTTGAATGACTTTAAATCTAACTTTATGTGTAAATTGAGCAACCAAAAATCTAATATTTATTCTCAGATTTTGTTATCACTTTTGTTAATTGTAAAATCCAACGAAAGATTTTCATTACTATTATCGACACATCTCTCTTTCACCGAATTGTTTTTCCAGAGAAATAGGTAGCTCTCATTCTTTGACCAAACCCAGATTCCTCTTTGATCAAATTGACCAAAAATCCAGATTTTCCATTTAATGTGATGACTGGCAATGTTGTGTTTGTACTTCAAAAATGATTTGATGAGTCTTCCTAATGATGTAATATCAGTGAGATAAGTTGTTAATGACTCTCAAGGGTCTAAATTCATACTTTTCGTTGTGTTTATACTAGTTCATTCAGAGCAAAACTGATGTGCTCTGTATATCTAATATCTCTGTGACACTTAATTTTATCCCATTCTTCTTAAATGAGTTTCTATAATTCTATTGTATGTTGTGAAAGTAGAGAGAAAGAGCTGTAGATTTTGTATGGAAATTGTGTGTTTATTGTATTGCCAATAAATCCTATATATAATGATTCTACAAGGAGATAAAAAGAAAGTCTAGAGAAATTATCATTTTCCTAATCCTAATGGGAAAAGGAAATAGAATTTATCATTTTCCTAATAATAAATGGAAATACATAAATGGTAATTCCTAATACAATAAGGAACTAGACTAAAACGGATCTGGAATATTTCGGACCGAATGGTTCTGACAAATCCATCGGTTTACAACACTCCCCCTTGGATGTCAGAACTATTAGAGCTCATAATACGCTTTGGATGTTGCCTCATTAAAACCTTACCCGGAAAACCCAGTAGGACAAAACAGTGGTGAAGGAAAAAGAGTACAACACGTATTACTCCCCCTATTCTGAACATCCCTGAAAGTCTTTCAGTCGTCGCATTCCAATCTGATAGATTAACTTCTTGAATGTTGATGTTAGAAGCGACTTGGTGAATAGGTCCGCAGAATTGTCACTTGAACACACTTGAAGTACTTGAACTTCTCCAGCTTTCTGCAAATCGTGTGCGAAGAAGAACTTTGGTAAAATGTGCTTCGTCCTATTACCTTTGATGTAACCGTCCTTAAGCTGAGCTATGCATGCTGCGTTGTCCTCGTACATGACAGTCGGTTCTTGTTTCCCTTCTGTCATCCCACAATCCACTCTTATGTTGAGTCATTAACCTAAGCCAAACACATTCACGGCTGGCCTCGTGAATAGCCAAGATTTCTGCATGATTAGATGAGGTTGCCGCAATGGTTTGCTTCTGAGATCGCCATGATATGGCTGTTCCTCCGTGGGTGAAGACATAACCTGTCTGAGATCGAGCATTGTGAGGATCCAAAAGGTAATCTGCATCAGCAAAACCAATTAAACCTTTTTTATATTAGTTAGTATAAAATAAACCCAAGTCTTTCGTTCCTTGTAGNAAACCCAAGTCTTTCGTTCCTTGTAGGTAACGAAGAATATGTTTAATTCCGTTCCAGTGCCTTTGGGTCGGACATGAGCTAAATCTTGATAACAAGTTCACGGCAAAGGATATATCTGGTCGTGTGTGGCTCACCAGATACATCAAAGCTCCTATGGCACTGAGATATGGCATTTCGGGACCAA
>OVBI01002438.1:0-20221 GCA_900406495.1 Sisymbrium altissimum | reverse complement strand
GAGCCGAGCTGAGCCAACTCGTGAGTTACTGGCTCATTTTGACACCCCTAGTTTTTAATATTTCCTTTGTACATTTTTTTTTGTTCGTGTACGGAATAAATTAGAATACAAGTAGCAAAAACTTCATTGAGCGTTTAACTTAATCATTCTTTTGCTAAACATAATTAGCAACTTGTTTTTTTTGTTTTTCCGTTCGAATCATGTGTTCATGCTGCAATTTTAACGCTAATATTCAGGGAGTCGTTTCGAAAACAATCATACAATCCAATTTTTTTAGTTTCTGATTTTATGATACTGTTGGAGAAAATCTTAAGTCTTAAGCCACACATATTTGACTTATCATACGATAGAGTGTTTTCCGCAACGACCTTGACTTGTATCTTATCATCCAAGTCAAAGTAAACGATAGCGCTTACTCAATGCTTGTCACATGACTTTTTAAAGTGGTTTTATTAATAAAGAATTCTTGCTAAATTCTTATACAACCTTGGTGGGATTTGCATTGAACTCACGTACTCCTAAATTGCTTTGGATTTTCTATTTTCTATTTGCTTTTTTATCTTATTTGCAATGGAAGGGAAGCTTTTCATGGGCCATTACTTGATATGGGTGATGTTATTGTTGTGGCAGATACACGGATACAAAAGCTGCATTCTGAAAGAAAGGAAGGCTTTATTGGAGCTAAAGAATTACTTGATCTCAAAGAGTTTTGAATCGCTGGATGGATCGGTCCTAAACCTCGAACGATCAGAAGAATCAAACCTCGAACCTGTGACTGTGACTGTCGAACGTGTTCTCCCTAGTTTTGCTACTTGGACTAATGACACAAAGAGTGATTGCTGCCGGTGGAATGGCATTAAGTGCAACCGTTCAAGCGGGCGGGTTATTGGTATTTCTGTTGGTGTTGGGGACTTTAGAGAGCCTTCTCTGCTAAATCTTTCTTTGCTGCATCCCTTTGACGAGGTTCGAAGTCTTAACTTATCCTGGGAAAGATACGTAACCTCATTCAATGGCTTCTTCGATGATGTTGAAGGTAAGATAGGTCACTGTTTGGAAACATATTACTTTGCTTATAACTATGTTAATCAAAAGGTTATCCCTACCTTTTTCTGCATCAACCAACTTACTGATGTCTATATCTTATTTTTATATACTTTGTTAACGGGTTGTTTCTTTGCAGGTTATAAAAGCTTAAGCAAATTAAGGAACCTGGAGAGTCTGGATCTCTCTTTCAATGCATTCACGGACAACGTCTTTCCTTTTCTTAGTGCTGCTACATCGCTCACAACTCTTTTTCTTAAGGGGAACAACATGAATGGCCCTTTTCCTATTAAAGGTGTGTTTTTCCACTTTTAGTGAGCATAATCTACTTATGATACATAATTGTTGAATTGGTTTATCCCATCTCAATGATCATTTTTACATATTAATTAGAAGTGTTGTATCTCTTTGTCTTTTGGCAGAGTTTAGTCACCTAAAAAAGCTGAAAGCACTGGATCTAAGTTTAAATGAATTTTCTAGCTCAATGGAATTACAAGGCAAGCTTGCTTTTTTTTTTTGTTCTTTTATTAAAACTGTACTATGATCAGATTGTAATGTTGGCATTTACTTTATTTCAGAACTAAAGAACTTGACAAAATTAGAACTATTGAATCTGAGTGGAAACAGGTTTAATGGCTCTATGTCAGGTAACATAATTGTCATTGTCTTTTTGTCAGATTTAACTCTGCACATAATTATTGAACTGGTTTATGCCATCTGAAAGATCATCAGATGACCTTAAATTATTTCAGAACTAATGAACTTGCCTAAACTGGAACTGCTGAATCTTGCTCGGAATAGTTTCAGCGGACCTATAGCAGGTGTGTTTGCTTCACCTCTGATATTATCTTTGTGAAAAACATAGCATTTTATTTATGAGAAATTCTCGAGAGAAATACAACTACTTTTATTATTCTCATTATATCTTTGTGTTCCAAATTATCTTTGTGCAGTAGTTTGTGAAATGAAGAATCTGCGGGAGCTCGATCTCAGTGAAAATCATTTTGTTGGCCAGCTTCCTCTTTGTGTAGGTAGCTTGAAAAAGCTACGGGTTCTTGATCTCTCATCCAACAAATTAAGTGGAAATCTACCATATAGTTTCTGTGGTCTTCATTCCCTCGAGTATTTGTCACTATTAGACAACAACTTGACAGGCTTATTCTCGCTCAATCCACTCACTAATCTCACAATGCTCAAGGTGCTTAAATTTTCATCAAAATCAGATATGGTACAAGTTGAGACAGGAAGTAGTTGGAAGCCGAAATTTCAACTGAGTGTTGTTGTACTACGATCTTGCAGCTTGGAGATAATCCCTTCCTTTCTTGTATACCAAAAGAACTTGCGTCTAGTTGATCTATCCAGCAACAGATTACCCGGAGATGTTCCTACCTGGCTGTTGGTGAATAATACAGAACTTGAAGTCTTACAGTTACAGAATAATTCTTTCACAATCTTTCAGATGCCTACAATAGTGCATCATTTGCAGGTTTTGGATTTTTCAGCAAATCATATTGGTGGAATGTTCCCTGATAATATTTGTCGTGCACTTCCAAATTTGGTACATATGAATGGCGCAAGTAATGGGTTCCAAGGGAAATTTCCATCGTCTATGGGTGAGATGAAGAATATGTCGTTCCTGGACCTTTCTTATAATAACTTCTCGGGGAAGTTACCAAGAAGCTTTCTCACAGGTTGTTTTTCACTAAAACATCTGAAACTTTCTCACAACAAGTTTAGTGGCCATTTTCTTCCAAGAGGAACCAGCTTCCCTTCATTAGAGGCGTTGCGAATAAATAACAACATATTTAAAGGGAAGATCGGAGTTGGTTTGCTTAGCTCCACTTGGTTGTCAGTGCTTGACATGTCCCACAATTGTCTCACTGGTACTATTCCAGGTTGGATGGCTAAGTTATATCGTTTGGACTTCTTGTTGTTATCAAACAATTTCTTAGAAGGTAGACTACCACCTTCTTTGTTGCTCATTTCGTATCTGGACCTCTCTGGAAACCAATTTTCCGGATCCTTACCATCTTCACATACACAAGGTAGAGTTTTGTTCCTCAACAACAACAACTTCATAGGTCCAATTCCAGACACATTGTTGGAAGGTGTCCAGATACTTGATCTGCGGAACAATAAACTCTCTGGGAGTATCCCAGAATTTGTCAATACCCAAGACATAAAGTTTCTTTTGTTGAGGGGAAACAATTTAACAGGATCCATTTCATGGCAGCTCTGTGAACTGAGCAACATCAGGCTTCTAGATCTTTCAGATAACAAGCTCAATGGTTTCATTCCTGCATGCCTCAATAAATTATCTGTTTTACAAGGTGGAGAGGGGAGTGATATCATCTATGGGCAAATCTCTGGTTCACTGAGTTTTCATTCTGAATATTACAGATCCACATTTCTGGTAGAGGAGTTCCAGATATACGTTTCTGCCTTTCAAGAAGTTGAAATCAAATTTGCAACAAAGCAAAGGTATGATTCTTATAGTCCTGGAAAATCTTGGCTGAGTGATCCTTATAGTCCGGGAGAATCGTGGTTGGGTGATACTTCTAGTCTTGACGAATCTACTGGTTCTCATACTAATGGATCTTTGTTCAGAAGAGGAGTACTTGATTATATGTTTGGGATGGATCTGTCAAACAATAAATTAACTGGTGCTATCCCAACAGAACTTGGAGATCTCTTGAAACTACGAGCGCTGAATCTATCTCACAATTTTTTGTCGAGTTCTATACCATCCAGCTTCTCTAATCTGAAGGATATTGAAAGCCTTGATCTTTCTTACAACATGTTGAACGGAAGCATTCCTTACCAGCTAAACGGCCTTACGTTTCTTGAAGTGTTTGACGTGTCACACAACAATTTATCAGGAATCATTCCCCGAGGAAGGCAATTTAACACCTTCAACGAGAGCAGTTACTTAGGCAATCCACTTCTCTGTGGACCACGAACCAATATAAGTTGTGAGGCTAAGAATATCTCAGAGGAAGCAAATAAAGGTGGAGGAGAAGAAGAAAATGAAACTGGTATTATTGATATGTTGGTTTTCTATTATAGCACTATTTCAATTTATCTGATTGCATTAACAGGCACTGTTGTACTTATGTGCTTTGATTCTCCTTGGCGTCGAGCATGGCTATGCATTGTAGATGCTTTCATCGCTTTAACCAAAAGTATGCTGCCTTAAGATATTTTCAGCTCAATTCTTGGATATTTTTATCCAAACCCACTGTTTCTGGAAGTATATGTGCTCTTTATTCCTGTCCAAGCAAAAGCTTAAACTAAATTAAGCGTGTTTTCTGCAATGAGTTTTACTTGTCTTAGCAAACAATTCAAATCAAACAATAACGAGCACTTTGTTTTCCTTTTCTAAAATAGGATCATATCTTCTTCAAGTCTTATCACTTTCATGCCACTACAAGAAAACAGAGAACAATATAGTCGTTGATTAGTTTTTGTACAACGTCAATTGTTAATCTAGTATGGTAACAGCAAATTAAATCTTATATCATAGGAAAATATATAGCAAAATACATGTACTAGAGAGTAGAGAGTATAATAGAAACCGTGGGAGAGAAGAAAGAGAAATTGCAGACCGAACAATGGACATAAACATTTGACCCTAACTAACATAATATCTTATTGTTAGATACTACTGAGTTCACAAGAAGACTAACTAAAATATGTTCTTAATTGACGACACGTTGCTCTTTTGGTTTAATGAGATTTCTGTTGTAGCTCATTGATAGAACCAGAAGATAAACATTTGATAAAGAGTCTGATCCAACACAGACTTACCTGTGAATTCCATGTCGAGAGAAAGCTTTTCATTTGCAATGGCTAAATCAGCTCTCAGAAAGTAGAGCGGTCCAGCTCATGAAACCCATCATCTTCAGCATCTTCAACACGACAACACCTCTCATACGCTTCTCCGGTCGTAGCAAGAGAATCAAGCTTGGTTGAAAGTCCCATTCCTCTTTCAAATTATCCATTCTCTCTCGCATTAATTATTTTCTCTTCCAATATGTGATTTATATGCTCAAGCCTCAATGTCAACTATTTCTCCTACATGCATGCTTAAACTATTACAGGCAAATAGCACATCCAGATATAAACATATTTTACTAACAAAGAAGGAGAAAAATAAATGAAATATAAACATGTTTTACTAACAAAGAAGGAGAAAAATAAATGAAACGTACATCCACAAACTAGTTTACATATAAAGATTCATCCTTCTCATTCCAATCTCTGGAATAGTATATTGTAAGATTTACTTGATTTTTAGAACCAGAAGTACTGTATATCCGCCTAAAACCAAATAGACCAAATTAAAATAAAAAAAAAGCCACTATCACAGAAACACAACAAGAAGATGTTTCAACAAAGAATAACTTATAATGAATTGTATGCTATGGAGTCGACCAACACTACAGTTCCTAAATCAAATTCTAAGCTACTAATGGCGAGAGGTGGCGCCGGAGAGCAAACTGGGCCATATCGTGTTCCGGCAACGATTGGTGATAATAGTGGATAGAGAGTGAGCCCGACTTCAGTTAGAAAAGAAGAGAGAAAAGCCTCTTCGTCTCTTTTAACCGAATCGAACAGAAACCAACTATTCTAGTCCAAACCAATTTTCTGGTGCGCACGTGCGACCTTTGCACATGCGAAATTTCTTCTTTTGTTTTTTTTTTTCATACACACAGGTGTTGTTCGTTTCTTATTTCAAACTAGATCTAGATGGAGTAGTTGGCTGCAGCTATATTTGTTTAGTGTGTTTTCTAAACTTCCATCTGCATTTACATGCATCTTAGTAAAAAGATACATTTTAGTAAAAAATTGACAAAAAGGTAAATTTTAGTAAAACATATGTTTTGACATTTTAGAGAGAAAACGTAAATTTTACAATATTAGCAAAAAGCGTAATTCTACGGTTTTGATGAAAAACATAATTTTTGATTTTCTTTTTTTGGTAAATCTTAATACTCCAATTTTAGCGGAAAAACGTAATTTTACGGTTTAGGCGAAAAACGTAATTTTGCGGTTTCGGTAGAAAAACCTAATTTTGCAGATTTGGTAGGTAAACATAATTTTGCGATTTTGGCGGGAAATATAGTTTTGTGGTTTTGGCGGAAAAACGTAATTTTGAGATTTTTGTGGAAAAATATAATTTTGCAGTTTTGGCGAAAAAACGTAATTATGCGGTTTTGGTGGGAAAATGCAATATTGCGGTTTTGGCGGGAAACACAATTTTGCGGTTTGGCCAGAAAAAACGTAACTTTATGGTTTTTGTGCAAAAATCCTAATTTTATGATTTTGACGAAAAAACGTAATTTAGTGGTTTTTGGCAAGAAACAGCAATTTTACGGTTTTGGTTGAAAAACCTAATTTTGTGATTTTGGCGGAAAACATAATTTTTTGGTTTTGACGGAAAAACGTAATTTTTCGGTTCCAGTGGAAAAACATAATTTTGCGGTTTTGGCGGGAAAACATAATTTTGCGTTTTGATAGAAAATATAACTTTGCGGTTTTGCAGGAAAACGTAATTATGCGATTTTGGCAGGAAAACATAATTTTGCGGTTTTTGCGTTTTTGGTGGGAAAACGTAATTTTGCGTTTTTGATAAAAAATCTAATTTTGCGGTTTTGGCAGGAAAACGTAATTTTGCGGTTTTGGTAGAAAAAATGTAATTTTCGATTTTGGCTGGAAAACATAATTTTTGGTTTTTACAGAAAAAATAATTTTGCAGTTATGACGAGAAAATTTAATTTTTTTTTTCTTTTGTTACTTTTGTTTTTTCACAATTTTTAAAAGACTCATTTTCATCCAGATACTCTATGAAGACTCATCCAAGATTTTTAAAATTTTTTGGCTGAGTTTATAAAAATCACCCAGGTGATCTACCTAAGTGATGCGTTAAAATGGTTTAAATGAACACCAATTCTCACCTTTACCCCGGTAGATCACCTAGGTGAGCAAACGAATAGCACAACATGCGAAATTTCTATAGCACTCGGATTGATCTAAAATCTTCGCTTATTAATCCCCTTTCGGCTTTTTAATCTATTTATCCAATAAACCCGAACAAACGGTGGTGTTATGCACCGGAGAGACTCGAGAAGATCAAACGTTTTTTTTAGGTGGTTTTTGTAGTGTTAATCCAATTTCGAAAAATCAATTGAAAAAATGAATGACGGAGACTGGAAATGGTATTGAATTCCTTCGACTCCATGAGGTAAATGCCATTATGTGAGACATAACTTGACTTAACTTATTTCGTGGCTCCTTATTATGCCACAAATATGAATGTTTTCTACGAAGACCTTAGCTTTTCATACAATTCAAAGTAAACGATAGCGATTAACGTATGCCACATGAATCTTAAGTGTTTTTATTAACCTTGACTTCTTCTAGAATTCTTATATCACTGTGGTGGTGGTATCTGAATTGAACTCATACCAGAAAATTGTTATGAATATTAGAAAATATTATGTGGATATCCATTATAAAGATTTTAAATCTATTTATATTTACTTTTATATTTATCTTTATTTATTATCTATATTTTCGTTTTCTATTTATGAAAATAGATTTCTTTTTTTTGTTATGTATTTACCTTTATATAAGGAATTCATTACTTATAGAATAATACACACCAATTTCTTTTATCTCTTTTCTCTCTATTCACAACAAGCTATCAGCACGAAACCCTAGTCACTGAGGTAAAACATTAAAACACAAAACTCTAGCCGTTAAGCAAAAGAAAAAAAGCTAATGAAACTCTAACTGATGGCGGCTCCAATCTCTCCGTCTTTTGGATCATATCATTCTGTTCTCTCCATGACTGTGTCTCTAAACACTTGAGATAAGTAACACTATCTTTAATTTATTTATTATGATTTATGGTGATACTATTGCATGTCGCATATTGCCTCCTTTGCTAATTTACTATTTATTCTCATAGATATACACGTACACAAGTTATCATGCATGAATATACTATAATTTGATCTCTTCCTTATTCTGTGGTTTAATTGATTGGTCGGTTAAATTAGTTCAAGTTGGTTTAGTATAGTTTGAAAATAAATGATTTGTTAAAGATTTATTTTAATGATTTATAATAGTTGATTTATGTAGAATTTGGTTTGCATGTTGATAATTAAATATTTATTGCTTAAACGGTTGATCAGAACATAATTTATGATTATAATTTACTTTTCTATATTTAGACCTTAAAAAGAGTTTTACTATAATTTATTAATGATTAATATGATATTAATTTAATATTGTAGATTTATAACCATGTCTACTAAAATAATAGCCATGTTTTCATGAGCAAAATTTTGAAAGTTCAGGATAATTTGTTTTTCCTATAGAAGATGAGATTTGCTACAAGATTTTAACCAGCTGAGAAACATAAACCGTTTCCAACACCATCTCCAATCTCCACTCCAATTCTCATTGTCGAGATAAGTATTTTTATTTGTTATACTTTATATCAATACATGGTTAATTGAAATTTGACAAGATAAAATAATTTGCATGAAAATTGGCACATGGGATTTAATTTTGTTTTGAGAATTGATTAAGAAGCTAATGAATATAAAATTATTATAATAAGAATTTATTTATAGGAGTATAAATTAATCTTGATTTTATTAAGAGAATGCTTTTGAAATATGTTATTTTATATAATATTATATGATATGCATTCATTATTATATTTTATTACCTCTATTTTATGAGAGTTTATGAGAGTCTCAAATTCAAATATTTGACCAAAACATCCACAAGTTTGAGCAATCTGAAAATATGAATGATCACAAGAATGTGACATTACCAAAAGCTCATTATAATTCTTTGAATTTAA
Source organism: Sisymbrium altissimum (assembly GCA_900406495.1). Lineage (NCBI taxonomy): Eukaryota > Viridiplantae > Streptophyta > Magnoliopsida > Brassicales > Brassicaceae > Sisymbrium > Sisymbrium altissimum. Next base: position 11,301 of record OVBI01002438.1, on the reverse strand, counting down.
GGATCACAAGTTTCTAAATAATTTTTAGAGGTATATATATTAGAGATTACAAGTTGAAATTTTATGGAAAGAAAGTCAATGATCCAGAGATGTTAGAAAACATACTCTATCTTCCACATAAATAATGTTGTCATGTAGACACATTAACATAGAAGGAGCTATTAAAAGTACTATGTACTTTATATATTGTCTCATTGAGACTGAGTAAAATAATGAGCTGATGAAAGTTATAAACCATGTTTTGTTGGTTATGCTTTATTTCCTAAAGCAAGTGTGATATTATATGCTAAGAAATAAAAGGACCACACCAATAACATTTGTTGAGAAAAGATATAGAAGTGGTTCCATATATGAATGTGGATATAAATATGGTTAATGTCAAATTTGAGACCAATGAGATTCTTTTAAGAACTCAAATTATTACCAGAAGTGAGAAAATAAAGATGCTAATAAAAATAAGAGGTATTTCTATCATTTAAACTAAAGATGAAAGAACTGTGTAAGTACAATCCAAGCTAATGAAAAGCTTATTGAATGCCCAAGAAGAACATATTTATGAATGCTCTAGAAGAGCCATGTTCTATGAGAATACAATTGCAATACTTTATGCATTTATTTTCTTAAGTCTCAAAAAGATTTAAGATGGAATACATGTCCCTAGTAGGACAGGAAATCGGATTCAATGCGAGATTGATAAAACTTGCAGAGTTATCATCTAGTGGGGGAGAATGAAAGAATCCTATATTTCATATAAGTGAACATCCAAAAGATTTTGTTCATAAGATTGATGAATCCTTTATGATAATTCTATGAGATTTTAAGAAAAATCATATTGAGACAATAAGGAAAGAAAATGCTAAATACATTTCAAATGTATAATATTTCTCAAGGCATTAAAAGTTTCTTGGAAACTAATTTGTTTTCTCTACTGGCTTTGTACTACACAAAGTTTAATAGAATGGAGATAAACGATTTTGGTAAACCAGAAGTTTAAGAAATATATCATTGTTTGGCATAAACCGGTTAGACAATTACGGTTCAATAAAGATGCAAAAAGTAATATATATAAAGAACAAGAAGATTATTTCGAATAAGTTTTCACATGATGTTTGCTTACAAGAGAAACCAAATATTTCCCATTTAAGAATTTTTGATGTATAGTATACATTTCAGTTGCTCCACCAGAGTTTTAAGATGAATCCTTAAAAGAGGATGGGAATATATATTGGATATAAATCTCCATTGATACCGAATAATTTAGAGCCATCCGTAGATGATCTAAGTAAAGCTTGATTTGTAGACTGGAATTTGAATGAATCAGTCTTTCCAACATAAGGGGAGAAAAATAAACAGCTGGAAAAGAAAATGAGTTGGAATATCATTGATCCTCGGACTAAAGAATGAGAATTGAAAGTCCAAAGATAATTCATTTATAAAGTTTAATAAATCAGTTGCCAGATATATTTACTGACCCAAATAAAGTGATAAAGTTACATATAACAGCTGTAAATGCTCCAATAAGAATTGATGTCCCATAATGACAATATTAAACTGCTAATGAGTATTGGTTCCAAGTTCTCCGAAAAGAAAAGGAGTAGAAATTAGAAATGGTCAAACCGATATAACAAAATTTTTATGAATGATCTCTAAGAAGAGACATTAACCATGACAAAGAAAGAAACTCAGGCCTGAGACAAGAAAGAAGTCTTATGTGTGGAATAGAATGGAACCACAAAAGCAAATCGACGTCGATAATATGTTTGCATGCAATGTAATAGTTGATATGATATCTGAGAAAGAGGATCATTAAAGAAAGTCTATTGAAAAGTGTACATAAGAAAATGATTGGTGAAATTGGAAAGAAAAATAGACAGAAAATTGAAATCTCTAATAAAGAGAAAAGTATTTGGATAAGTAGTCCATACGACTAAAGGTGATAAACCAGTGGGATTTGAATGAGCTTTTGTGCTAAAGTAGTATAAATATGAGATTGATTATGAAAATTCATAGTCTTATGTGGTGGATGCAACTACTTTCAAGTTCCTGAAAAGTCTGGCAATAATAAAAGGACTTGACTTCTATAACCCAATAAGTAATGATATTTATATGAAACTCCATTATATATCCTTGAAGGATAAAATCCCATAAGGATTGATGATATTGAATATATTTTTCCGAGAACTCAAGGTATTTGATCTGATTGAAATAAATTTGTTCCATGGAGTAGAATTAGAAAGTGAATATCATAAGATGAGTGAATATAGTCAAAACTCTTGTAGAGTTATTGAAAGTCATATTTTGGAAGAAAGATCTTTACAGGATATTATATAGAAAATGCTCATATATTTTTTTTTTTTGTAGTACCATATTTGAAATGATATTTGAGCAAGTTACTGATCTTTCATAATTGAAAGATGTGATTTTGTATGACAAGAAAGAAAGTTATAATAGTAACTTTTATAGGAAGAGCATGAATAACTTGTATGTACAATAAGAAATGTTAGAAGATGATATGTAAAGAGATTTGGTCCGAAATCCAAATAAACCAAAAAATTATCGTCAATGTCAAAAGGGTGTTATGGATCAGAAGTCCAATGACCCTAGATATTATATAGAAATTAAATAAGTATTCACAAAAACTATGTTCAAAAGATTATATATATAATAGGAATGCATATCATGAAGATGTTGCTTCCCAGGGGAGAAATATAATGATGTGTGTGGTTGTACTCTTTTTTCTTTTCATGATTTTTATCCCATAGGATTTTTCCATGCTAAGGTTTTAATAAGGCAATAAAGAAAACACAAAAGATAAACACTCAAAAAGAGAATGTCATAATAAGAATGAAAGTCTATCACCTCTCCATTGTATTTCCAATAATTAATGATATCAGAGAATTAAAGAAAATGATTAAAAATAGTTCATCAACAAGATCCAAGCATTACAGAAGAATGACGATGCAATTTTTACAAATTCATTCAAATGAAGATTTGGCGGACATATTCACCAAGGCGTTATTTTCAAGGAGTCATCACATTGGATTGCATAACTCGATGATCTTGAGTAATATCCTTATGAGGGGGAGTAATGTGTGCTGCACTCTTTTTTTCTTAACTATGGTTTTTCCTAGTAAGGTTTTTAATGATGCAGCATTTTAAACGCATTATAAACCATTTTTCATAATGGACACCCAAGGGGAGTGTCCAAGGGGGAGTGTTATAAATATTAGGAAATATTATATAAATATCTATTATGAACATTCTAAATCTACTTAGATTTACTTTTATATTTATCTTTACTTATTCTTTATACTTTCATTTTCAATTTAGGAAAATGAATTTCCTTTTCTCTTATGTATTCACCCTTATATAATGGATTCATTACTTACAAAATAATACACACCAATTTCTTTGATCTATTTTCTCTCTATTCACAATACTTTCGGCTTTTTAATCTATTTATCCAATAAACCCGAACAAACGGTGGCGTTTTGCACAGGAGAGACTTGGGAAGATCAAACGTTTTTTTTTGGGTGAGTTTGCTGACCGAACTACTTTAGTAAATTAATTTGTTGAAATAGCATCTCTGAAAAAGTAGTGAAGAAACTAACGCTTTCGGACGATCGTATCCTTTTAGCTAATGAGACTAAACCAAATCTATTTTAATAAAGTTGCAAAGGCTAATCCTTGTGAAGAAAAAAAAGTCAATATTACCAAAGAGACTATACCACCAACTTATTTATACAATTACCAGTGGTGGATGGGCTAAAGCATATCATTATATTTTATAATATATATGGAATATTGTTTCTACATAAGATAGTGTAGCAACGATGTAGTATTAACAGATATAATTTTTTTAAAAAGTCTAATCTGTGTAGTTTCTAACGTATTACAACTATTTTTACATAGTTATATATGATGATAACATACAAAACTCTTGTGAATAGATTTTTATATTAACATAAAAAGTGACGTTTCAATATTTAAATAACATAAATATGTTAAATATTTACAGACATTTTCATTCGTTAACAAATATTGTGATAATTTAATGATTGAATAGAAGAAATGGGAACGCAACCACTCCACGACAGTTTTGGAACCACAAGTTCCCATTAACTGAATTAAAATACGTTACTCAAAGTAGAAAACAAATGAAAGTTTTTGTCAAATATAAAAGTTTTCAAAAATAATCACTATTAACATAAATATATAAACTCTAAACCCATAATGTAAACCCTAAACCTCAAAATCTAAACCCTAAACCGAAAATAAAATATGAAACCCTAATCCTTAAACCCTAAACCCTAAACCTCAAAATTTAAACCCTAAACCCTAAGAATTTGTGAACCCAAACTGAGTAGTATACAGTTGACTCAAAATTAAACATTAAACCCTATATCCTAAACCCTAAATCCTATAATTTAAACCATAAATCCTAAGGACTTGTGAACCCAAACTAAGTAGTATACAGTTGACCAAAAATGTCCACTATAATCGCTATTATAATTGTTTTGTCAAAAATTTTGCAAACATTTCCGATTACTTGGAAAGGATGATAGTTTTTTTAGAAACTTTTCTATGTTTCTAAAAATAAAACAGTTGAAAAGGCAGATGAGAATAACTAGGTCAGAAACAAAAAGGGTAAACACATAGAAAACCAAATCTGAGTAAAAGGAAACATTAATATTCTTCGACGGAAAAGTAAATCTACATCCGAGAAATCCTAAAAAAAATAATTGACATCATTAGTTGATGAAATTTCTATAGTATTATGAAAATCAAAACCGTAAAGAGAACAGAGAAAAGTGAGAAGTATGAGTTAAGAAAGTGAAAAGACGATTGTTTGTGAAAAAAAAAAAAAAAAAAGAGAAGGGGGTTTATAATTTTGATCGGGTTAGCTTCGAAATATTTGTGTCAGAACAAAATCTTGGGTAATTGCCATTAGAAAAAAAATGGAAGGGCAAAAAGTCTTAACACAGGGTGAAAGTGTTAATTTGTGTGTCACTTTTTTGACCGTGTTAGATTGACAAATTTTGACCGAAAAAAGTTCTTTCTGTTGTAAAACTAGAGAGAAAGAGACAATGAATTTCGTATGGAATTGTGTGTCTTATTGCATTACCAATGAATCCTTTATATAAGGATTGATACATAGGGGAAAAAAAAAACTTCCTAATCCTAATGGGAAAAGGAAAGTAGAGTTTTCCTTAAAAGAAAATACATAAAAGATAATCCTAATAGAATAAGGAATACTAATAGTTATGTCAATCCACCATTCGGTTTATAACACTCCCTCTTGGATGTCAGAACTATTAGAGCTCATAATACTCGTTGGATGTTGCCTCATTAAAATCTTACCCGGAAAAACCCAGTGGGACAAAACCGTGGTGAAGGAAAAAGAGTACAACATGTATTATTCCCCATATTCTGAACATCCCTGAAGGTCCTTCAGTCGTCGCATTCCAATCTGATAAATAAGCTTCTTGAAAGTTGAGGTTGGAAGCGACTTGGTGAATAGGTCCGCAGAATTGTCACTTGAACGCACTTGTAATACATGAACTTCTCCAGCTTTCTGCAAATCGTGTGTGAAGAAGAACTGTGGCAAAATGTGCTTCGTCCTATCACATTTGATGTAACTGTCCTTAAGCTGAGTTATGCATGCTGCGTTGTCCTCGTACATGACGGTTGGTTCCTGTTTCCCTTCTGTCATCCCACAATCCACTCTAATGTGCTGAGTCATTAACCTAAGCCAAACACATTCACGGCTGGCTTCGTGAATAGCCAAGATTTCTGCATATGATTAGATGAGGTTGCCGCAATGGTTTGCTTCTGAGATCGCCATGATATGGCTGTCCCTCTGTGGGTGAAGACATAACCTGTCTGAGATCGAACATTGTGAGGATCCAAAAGGTAATCTGCATCAACAAAACCAACTAAACCTTCTTTAGATTGGTTAGTATAAAACAGACCCAAGTCTTTCGTTCCTTGTAGGTAATGAAGAATATGTTTAATCCCGTTCCAATGCCTTTGGGTCGGACATGAGTTAAATCTTAATAACAAGTTTATGGCAAAGGATATATCTGGTGTAGTATGGCTCGCCAGATACATCAAAGCTCCTATGACACTGAGATATGGCATTTCAGAACCAAAGACTTCTTCATCATCCTTCTTCAAACCAAACGGATATTTCTTAAGATCGAGTGATCTCACGACCATGTGGCTAGACAATGGGTGAGATTGTTCCATATTAAATCTCTTGAGTACCTTTTCTGTATATGCCATTTGATGCACAAGGATTCCATTATTAATGTACTCAAGCTGTAATCCCAAACAGAATTTTGTTTTGCCTTGGTCTTTCATTTCGAATTATTTCTTTAGATATTCGACTGTTTGGGTGATTTCCACAGAGGTTCCTAGAATATTCAGGTCGTCAACATATACTGCAATGATTACGAAACCCTTAGCAAATTTCTTTATAAAGATGTAAAGACTGATGGGGTCGTTTTTTAGCGCTCTTTCACTAAGTACTCGCTTAGTCTATTATACCAAATTCGACCTGATTGTTTCAATCCATAAAGAGATTTATTCAACTTAATACAATGTTGTTCTCGAGAACCTCTCCTATCTTTCAGCTCAATACCCTCTGGTACTCTCATATAAATTTTACTATCCAGTGGACCATATAAGTATACGGTCACTACGTCCATTAGCCGCAAATCCAATTCCTCTCTTATGGCCAGACTTATTAGGAATCGAAAAGTAGTAGCATCCACCACATGAGAGTATGTCTGCTCATAATCAATACCTGATCTCTGTGAGAATCCTTGTGTAATAAGCTGTGCTTTATATCTCACGATTTCATTATGTTCATTTTTTTCCCTCACAAAAACCCACTTATGTCCAACTGGTTTAATATCATAGGGAATCCGAATTATTTGACCAAAGACATCCCTGTTACTTAAAAAATTTAACTCCACGTTTATGGCTTCTTTCCATTTAGCCAAATCCTTTCGTTGAGTGCACTCAAATATAGACGTGGGTTCTGGATCCTCGTTCATAAGTTCAAGTGCTATATTGTATGCAAATATATCATCAATGTCGACATTCTTTCTATTCCATTGTATTCTAGACATAACATAATTGATTGAGATCTCATTGTTATCCAGAACTTCAGGACTTTGAAGCTCGGTGTCCCGAGCATCAATGTATGGTACCGTCGGTTCACTTATGTCTGGGGTTCCATTTGCCTCGGAATTAACCATGGATTGATTTTCAGCACCTTTCTTAGATTTCTGAGGGTTCTTATCTTTGGAACCAATGGGCCAGCCACGTTTTAAACGCGCTTTAGATTTTGTAGCAACTTGATTGTGTTCCTCATGAACAACAATTCGAATTAGTGCATTTGCTGGTATATATAACTTATCACTCTTTTCGAGTCAGCAAGAGAATCTTGCAATTGATCAGCTATCTCTTGTAAATATATTATCTTTTGGACTTCTATTTCACATTCTTTAGTCCGAGGATCCTGTTATGATATGGACGATTGATTCCATGAAATTTCTTTTACCAGCTTATTATTTTCTCCCCCTAGTGCTGGATAGACGGATTCGTCAAAGTGACAATCCGCGTACCTGGCCTTAAATAGATCACCCGTGGTTGGCTCAAAGTACTTTATTATCGTGGTAGTATCATATCCAACATATATCCCCATCCTCCTTTAAGGTCTCATCTTAGTTCTCTGTGGTGGTGTTATTGGCACATAAACGGCACATCCAAATATTTTGAGATGGGATATGTCTGGCTCTTCACCCGTAATCAATTGTGATGGGGAATATTTATGTTCACTAGATGGCCTGATGCGAATCAATTCAGCTGCATGTAAAACCGCATGTCCCCAAGCCGAGATCGAGAGTTTTGATCTCATAAGTAATGGTCTGGGAATTAGTTGTATTCTTTTGATAAATGATTCAGCCAGACCGTTTTGTGTAAGTACATGTACCACAAAATGTTCAACACTTACCCCCATGGACATACAATAATCATTAAATGGGACGTGAATTCACCAGCATTGTCTAGGCGTATGGAATTTAACGGGAAGTCTGGAAAGTATGCTCTAAGTCGGATTTAGCTGAGCAAGAAATCTCGGAAATGCCAAATTCCGAGTTGACAGGAGACTTACATGTGACAATCTCGTGGATGCATCAATAAGGACCACGAATATCTAAACGTCCCACAAGGTGGGTGTATTGGTCTGCAAATGTCTCCTTGTATTCTTTCCAGAAAATTTATTGTTTCCTTAGTCACTTTGACTGGTGATGGCCTAGTAATGAGTTTCCCTTTTGAGCATGCAATACACGTTAGATTTTTAGGGATAATTCTTCTTTCCTTCATTGTGTGCCCTTTTGTATTTGATATTAACTTTCGCATCATGTTTGACCCGGGATGGCCAAACCGGTTATGCCATAGAGTGAAATTCTCGGTAAGTGCATTGTTTACCGTGGCATTAGCCTCTATCATACTGATCTTAGCACAGTAAATACCAGTGAAAACCGCAGGAATGGTCTATAGGACTTTCTTATGTCCGTGGGCAATTTCATATATCAAAAGAAACTCTTTGGTTCCTTCGCCCTTAGTTTCGATATGGAAGCCATTCATTCGAATGTTTCTAAAACTTAGTAGACTTCTCTTAGACCTGGGTGAATATAAGGCATCAGAGATTTCTAGATACGTATCCTTAGGCAAGAATATGTTAGCCTGACCGTAGCCGTCAATTAGATTAGTCATTCCTGCTATGGTACTAATATTGGCACTTTTGAGTGTGAGATTAATGATATATCTTTTATCTCTTAGAATCTTCTGGCTTGATCCACTATCCACCACGAATATATCCTTTTCATCACTCATTCTTCAAAAACAAGGATCATGTTTTAGAGACTTGAAAATAAAATCCTTCATTTCATTAAGTTTAAAATAAATAGGAAAACAACAAGTTTAAAGAAAACATAAAAGTAAAACATAAAAAAAAAACTAAATATAAAAGTCAACTTGAATCCTTAAGACAATCAGAAGTTTCATAGTTCAGTGAGTCATCTGGATCATGATCGAAGTCCCCATCTTCGTCATGCTGAGCCATGTTGGCTTCCGGGTTTTTTCCTTTTAGAGTCTCTTGATAGAGGTCAACAAGATGTCTGGGAGTTCTTCAAGTCTTAGCCCAATGATTGCTCATCCCACACCGATGGCATATAGATTTGGTGGTCGAATTTTGCGGTTTCGAAGATCCCGCAGCACCACAGCCTTGACCTCGACCACGACTAGTATCGGGTTGGTACCCGCGGCCTCGGTTTGAACCTCGACCATAAGGATGGTGGTTTCCACGACCACGTCCTTGCCATCTTCCACGTCCACGGCCATACTGCCCTGGTTCTCTTTGGACGTGGTTAGTTTCTTTCTTTTCCGTGACCACGTGGGTTTCGGGAAGTGAGGTTGCTCCAGGAGGTCTCATCTCATTGTTTCTCAGTAGTAACTCATTGTTTTGCTCGGCTAGTAATATGCATGAGATTAGACTTGAATATGTCTGAAAGCCTTTTTCACGATATTGTTGTTGTAACAATATGTTACTTGTGTGGAAGGTGGAGAAAGTTTTCTCTAGCATATCTTTATCAGATATCTCCTGACCACACAGTTTCAATGTTGAAACTATTTTAAACATAGCCGAGTTATATTCTTCCACGGACTTAATGTCCTGAAACCTGAGATCCCTCCAATCACTTTGGACCTTTGGTATGGTGGTCATATCGTGATTTCAATTCTTCCTAAAGGTCTAGGGGATTTTCAATGGTTACATATTGATTCTTGAGACTCTCATCAAGATGATGGCGAATGATTAAGATTGCCTTGTATCGATTTATTTCGTTTTCTTTATTATCATCCACGATACATTCGCCTAGTCCTTTTGACTTTAGAAGGATCTTAGTATCAAATGCCCATTGTAATTAATTATCTCCAGAGAGACTTAGGGAAGAAAAATCCAATTTGTTGATTTTAGACATCTGAAATCATATATCATATTCTTTTAGGTTTGTTCAAGATGGTATGATGCAAGTAAAACATGAACAATGATGCAAGCAAAACATGAATAATGATGCAAGCAAAACATGAACAATGATGNAAGATGGTATGATGCAAGCAAAACATGAACAATGATGCAAGCAGGGGTGTGCGAGAATGATGCAACAAGATTGGCGGTTTATGATGCAATTTTAACAAGCACTCATGATTTCAGATTTAGGTTTAATCAATTAAACAAAACAATCAAGATCAAGGATTAGGGTTTGATCAATTTAACAAAACAATCAAGATTCAGGATTAGGGTTTGATCAATTTAACAAAACAATCAAGATTCGGGATTAGGGTTTGATCAATTTAACAAAACAATCAAATCCCATGATCAAACAAACTACATACCGAGCCACTTAGCATACATAATCTAAGTTACAAACTTAAAATAATTCTATCAGGTTTTATTAATCAGATTATGAATTTAGCATGTGAATTCAATTAGGTAATGCATTCATGTTCGATTTCAATGAGATAATGAAATTATGGTTTCAAGGTTTTCGAAATTAGGATTAGGATTTTGTAAACTTACCTTGTAACCTATGTTTTAGGTTAAACAGATTTGAAAGAGAAAAAGATCGAACCGGAAGAAGAAGATTACTCCGGGAAGGTGTGCTGCTCGGGATTTCGTCCGCGGTCGGATGGAGATTATCTCGGCGGCTAGGGTTTATGAGTTTAGGTCAGATTTTGTGCTCTAGGGTTTTAGTGGCTATCGTGCTGATAACGTGTTGTAAAACTAGAAAAAAAAAGAGACAATGAATTTTGTATGGAATTATGTATCTTATTGCATTATCAATGAATCCTTTATATAAGGATTGATACATAGGGTAAAAAGAAAACTTCCTAATCTTAATGGGAAAAGGAAAATAGGGTTTTCTTTAAAGAAAAATACATAAAAAATAATTTTAATACAATAAGAAATACTAATAGTTATAGTAATCCACCATTCAGTTTATAATACGTTTTACCTAGTTATTTTTTTTAGGTAGTCTTTGTAGTGTTAATCCAATTTAGAAAAATCAACTGAAAAAATGAATAACGGAGACTGGAAATGGTATTAAATTCCATCCACTCCATGAGGTAAATGCCACTATGTGAGACATAATGATATGCTCAAATTATCCCTAGAGTTACTCTCTCAAATTAAGAGATCGATTGTAATACTTAGGGGTCGAATTCCAC